>PISW01005305.1:0-138237 GCA_004023785.1 Mungos mungo | reverse complement strand
AAATACATAAACTTAAAAATTTTTTAAAAGAAAGGAAAAAGGGGCACCTGGGTGGCTCAGTTGGCTAAGCATCCAGTTCGATCTCTGCTCAGGTCATGGTCTCAGGCTTTGTGAGTTCAAACCCCGCATCAGACTCTGCGCCGAACAGCGTGGAGCCTGCTTGGGATTCTCTCTCTCTCTCTCTCTCTCTCTCTCTCTCTCAAAATAAAAAAATAAACGTTAAATAAATTTAAGGTCATCAGACCAGCCTTCTCCCCGTGTCCTGCCATTATTCTTATGTGTAAAATCGCTTTTCTGTTGAGGACTCCGTTCCTTTGCTGTGAAGGAAGTTGACAAAACAAACAAACAGACAGACAGACCTGCTAACCGAGGCAATGGTTGCGAACCCGGCAGCCTGGCGGCGCCTCAGGGAGGGGGCCCGTACCAGGGAGCTGGGCGCTCTGGGTCCTCATCAGGGAGCACCGTTCAGCCCTGACTCTGTTGGTTGTTTAGGCAGACATTTTTAAAAGAGTCAGTTTGTATCTTCTTCAATTCAAAATATTTTTAGAATTCAGGTGACTTATTGTCTATGGGCGAGGGGAACAGATGAGGGTATGATATGCATGTGAATTAGAAAATGACTCCACCAGCAGGCCGATCCTCCCAGCCCTCACCTCCCCTTCGTGTGTGAGAACACCTGAGATCCTCTCTCTTAGCGCAGCTCAAGGATAAGGCACAGTATTATTTTGTTTATTTTTATTATTGTTAGCGGGGCTGGGGAGCGGGGGAGGGGAGCAGAGGGAGAGAAAGAGAGACTCTTCCCCAGGCTCCACGCCTAGCATGGAGCCCGGCGTGGGGCTCGATCCCACCACAGTGAGATCAGGACCCGAGGAGAAATCAAGAGTTGGACACACCGATTGAGTCCCCCGGGCACCCCTGTAGTGCAGTACTTTTTTTAGACTTACTTTTTTTTAACTTTTTAAAAAATGTTTATTCATTTTTGATACAAAGAGAGAGAGAGAGTGTGAGTGGAGGAAGGGCAGAGAGAGAAGGAGACACGGAATCCGAAGCAGCTCCAGGCTCTGAGCTGTCGGCATAGGGCCCGACGTGGGGGCTCAAACCCACAGACCGTGAGATCGTGACCCGAGCTGAAGTCGACGCTCCGCCGACTGAGCCCCCCGGCGCCCCATCTGCGGTGCAGTGTTAGGAGCCGTCCACGCGCTGCGTCAGGGCCCCCGGAACTCACTGGTGATGTCGCTGAAGGTTTGTGCCCTTAGAGCAGCGTCTTCCGTCCCCATCCCTGCCCCTGGCCACCACTATTCTCCTCTTTGCCCCTGTGAACTTGGCTTCTTAAAATCCCATATTTCAGTGAGATCAGGGAGTATTTGTCTTTCTGTGTCGGGCCCATTTCACTCAACGTAACGTCCCCCAGGCCTGTCCGTGTGGTCACCAGGGGGAGGGTTTCCTTCTTTTGAAAGGCGGAAGAGTATGCCGTTATCTATGTAATGTTTACATGGGTCCTGTGTTGTACGTATAATGTCTTACGTGCAGTGTATTATAATGTGTAATGCGTCTATGTATTACACGTGTAATATTTTATATAGATCTCACGTTTCCTCTACCTGTTCGTCTGTCAACGGACGCTTTGGTTTCCTGTGTCTTAGCGACTGTGAATGACGCTGTGTTGAGTGCACTGACGTTGGGGGACACGTGCCCCTTCCGGAGAGTGACTTCCTTTCCTTTGGAGACTCACCTAGAAGTGGGATTGTTGCATCAAAATAACTTTTTTTTTTACAGTTTTGAGATCTATATCACATGATGTCACCTCTGCCTCTTCTTTGTTTGCTTCCTGTAGGAGGTGTGCAAATTAGTGGAATTTCTAGTGGAATTACTTGGAATTAGAAACATAGACACCGAGCCAGAAAGCAATCTCTCCATCCTCTGGCCCCTGGCCCTGCAGATCCTGGGGTGCTCATTTGCCGGAGTGAATTAGGATGTTGTGTTTCAGACCTTCCAGAAAGAACAGAGAAATGCTTCCTTCCCCCTCTTTGACCACGATTTTACGAATGCCTTTCTGAATGGAGGCTGTGAACTAACCCTCATCGTTCATTATCTTTAAATAACGTAACATTCCAGCGGAATGCTTCTCCAGATGTTTCAGCAAGTGAAATCAGTAGTTCGTGGTTCACATTATAGCTTTTCTAGTAAAACAGGACGTTAGGACTTTCCCCTTGTACCGGCGCTCACTCCATCGACTGCAGAAATCTTGTTGGGATCCTTTTTGGAGGCCTTCGTCAATTTTTTATTAAACTTCATATTTTCCTACGGTGAACACCCAGGACGTGTCTGGTGGTGTCTGTGGACGATGAATTCATCTTACCGTCTCCAAACAGGATTCTCACATTGAAGGTCTCGTTATTCCAGAACACAAACAAGCCAGAGGCCCAAACACTGGATCCTTTGTTACGGTCAGCGATTGCAGCGCACACTTCAGAAGGGTCAGCTGGGTGCGGGCCGCTGCCTCGCCGCGTGGGGTGGTGGCCGGGGGGGGGGGGGTTGTGGAGAGAGAAACCACGGCCGGTCTTCCCTGGGATTCCGGTCCGGGGGGAGGGGCGGACACACGGAAGTGAACGAGCCACGCCACACGCAGGGGGCAGGCAGGGCCCGCATCAGCAGAGGGGAGAGATGGGTCCCCAAGGACAGGCCGCCGGAGGCAGGCTGCCCACAGTGGCCGACAGTCCAGCCCACCTGTGCTTCTGGTCTGTTCTACCCACCTGTCCTCAGAATCTCTCTCTGCCCATCCTGTCCTGACTTGGGCGCCTCCTCGATTAAATGCCTCGGAAGCTCCTCGTCATCGTCATAAGAAGTCCGTGTGCTTGTCCTGGAGAGCGGGCCCCCACCGGGTCCTAGCCCACCTCCAGTACCTCCCGTCCTGCTGTCTTCCAGCTGCTCCCTGCTCGCCCTCCTGATGAACCGTCCCCTGTCACCATGGGGCTCACGCAGCCCAGCACGTCCCTGCTCCATGCACCCCGCGTCCACATCCTTGCTCAAGTAGCACTTCGTTCCTTCCTCCAGGAAGCCCTCAGGGACTTCTTCCCTCTCCATGGAGCAGTGCCCCCCAGCTTCCCCTGCACCCAGAACATTCCCGGTAGCTCCTGCTCTGCCCCAGGCTTGGCAGTAAGAGCGGACGCCCCAGCTGGACTCACCCAGTGCTGGAAGGCACAACCGACAAGTGCACAGGCCTGTTGTCTGTCATGGTCCTGTTCTGCGCTATATGACCCCCCCCCCCAGTTCAGTCCTCTGTGTCCCTCCCAGTCTGTGCCCTCTTCCCTTTGCCCTTGGGCCCAGCAGCCCCTGGTGCTCAGAAGGGCCTCAGTGTGTGCTTGGGAACGAACACACGGAGCCTCCCACGTAAGCAGCCCGTGGAGCCCGGGGGAGGCACCGGCCTGGCAGAGGCAGGGCTCTAGTGTTTGGGAGGCCAAGGCCAGTGCCACCGAAGAGGCCGGGCTTGCCCCAGGCTGTGGAGGGGGCTCCGGTCTTGAATGTCTCCACATGTTAAAATCAGGAACTTCAGGGGCACCTGGGTGGTTCAGTCGGTTAAGCCTCCGACTTCCGCTCAGGTCAGATATCACGTTCGTGGGTTCGAGCCCCGCGTCAGGCTCTGTGCTGACAGCTCAGTGCCTGGAGCCTGCTTCTGGTTCTGTGTCTCCTTCTCTCTCTGCCCCTCCCCCCTCATGCTCTGTCTCTCTCTGTATCAAAAATAAATAAAACATTTAAAAAAAAATCAGGAACCTCAGACTCAACCTTCTTTCCAGCTAGAACCTTCCTCCTCCTCCATCTCCATCTTGGGATTCGTGGACAACTGCCCTTCAGCAGTCACGGGGACAATGCATATTTATGGAGTGCCCATTCTGCTGCGTGCCCTGGCACGGGAGCCCCAGAGAGTCACAAACACAGACCCCAGGCAGGGGACATCCAGGGCCCCGGAGAACCAGGCAGATTTCAGCTGAGGGGCAGTACCCGCCGTGGCCACAGGAGGCGCTGCTGCTTAGCTTCCGCCATGTCGTGCCCGCGTCAGTGGGCACACCCTCTGATTGTTGTCAGTGGGCACACCTTCTGATTGTTGGAGAGAAGCTGGACATCTAGATTTGCTTGGGAAACGCTACAATTAAAAAATATGGACGACTGAATTAATTTGTTTTTACACCAGATGAGATAAAGAGGGTATGTTTCTTGTTGCCTTTGGTCTCTGGGCAGCTTTCCACCCCAACTGATACATTCTTGGTTCATCTCTTTACTTCCAAGTGATACCCATTTCCAGTGCAATACAGCTCCACCTCGTCCATTTCGCTAAAACCGCGCAAGCCGAGTCCACGGGCACCCTTGAAGGCTCGGTCTTTACGTCCGGGCTCCCTTGGATCATGGACAACGGCCCTGGATCCCTTACCTATGGCCAGGCGATCTGCAGAGTAGGGAGGAGGTGAGGCATGGGGCAGCCAGTCCTTCCTCCAGGCCCGGGCAGAGGCATGGCAGGAATGCGGATGCGCGCTGCTCTCATCGGCCCGCCCCAGATTGTGTCGCCGGCGGGGGAAAAAGGCAAGATGTCAGTGCTTCTCTCCAAAGCTGAGTGTCTTTTTATAATATCTCACAGGGAAAAAATAGGTCAGCATTGCCCCAAATGCAGGCCAATTTTCCTGCAGTCCAATCCAGAGCGTGTAGATGGGCCGCTTGGCGTGCCAGGAGGCTTGAGATCACCGCGTCAGAGGCAGTGAGGATGAGCGGGGATGGAAAGAGGGCCTTGGATCCCAGGGAGATATTTTAAGCCCAGGGGACCGAGGAGCCCTGCTCCATCTGCTAGCAATTCCAGGCTGTAAAAAGCCATTAGCAATGACAGAATAGTGAGGAAATGAAGAAGTCAGGGGTTAAGATGCTGTGCGCCTGCCTGTCTAAAATGGAATTTTAGAAAACGAAGCTTTTTCTCTAAATGGTACCACATCCTTGATTTAGAAAAGCAAGTCAGCTTCAAGCCTATGCCTTTGATAGGTCCGTTCGATCAAATTCAGTTTAGATGGAAAAGCCACATCATGCAAAGTGCCCATCGCGATGAATGGTTAGCACAACGTGGGCCATCCGGACAGGGGAGTATCATTCAGTCTGAAAGAGGAAGGCGATGCCGGGGCGCCCGGGAGGCTCAGGGGGCGGAGCGCCTGACTTCGGCTCAGGTCACGATCTTGCGGTTTGTGGGTTTGAGCCCCGCGTTGGGCTCTGTGCTGATGGCTTAGAGCCTGGAGCCTACTTCAGATTTTGTGTCTTCCCTTCTCTCTGCCCCTCCCCTGCTCATGCTTTGTCTCTGTTTCTCAATAATAAATAAAGATGTTAAAAAATTTAATTAAAAAAAGAGGAAGATGATGCTGAAGGTACTTCATGTGGGTGAACCCTGAGGCCGTGATGCTGAGTGACATAAGCCTGTGGCCAAGGGACAAATACTGGATGATTCCACTCACAAGAGATACCTAGGAGTAGTCAAGTCCACCGAGGTAGAGGGGAAGTAGAACAGAAGTCACGGGGGGGGGGGCAGGGGCGGGGAGCTGTTGTTTGATTGCATCTTGGTGCAGACTCTCCCTCTGGGAGAGGGTAAAGGGCCCGCTGGTGGACATGGGAGCGCATACCCCCGGACCGCACACTCACAGGACCATGAAAATGGCAAGTTTTATGTTACGGAGATTTCGCCACAGTTTAAACCACCCCACCAGAGCCAGGAACCTGACACAGGCCAAGACATCTTTGAGACTAGGAAGTACTTTTTTCTCACACAGGCCAGGAGAGCGGGGTGACTTATCTCTCTTGTCTCTTCTGTCCCCAGCGATTTTTACATAATCTTATACTTCTCCTGTTGGCCGGCCGGGCACCAGCACATCCTGTCCTGATGAAAACGACACAATTCTGTACATTTGACGGGGGTATTTCAGGAGATCATTCCCACACGTGTAGTTCAGAGCAAAATGTGCTTCTGTCTCTTAACTTCTGAAAGTGTGTGTTTTTCTGAGTCCTCCCAGGGTTGACATTCATGTGTCAAACTCTGGACTGCATCACGATGATTAAAAAATATTCCACCTGCCCATCGGTGGCCTCCGTCTCTGCCCCTCTGAGCTCTGTATTGAGGAAGACAGCTTTGCCATCCTTCCCTGGCCTCAGAGATTTCTCCAGGGCTCCTCGATTCCGGAGTGTCCTTGTCTCACAGAAGGGCAGGTGGGGACAGCCTGTGGCCTCCTGCCTGCCGCAGAGACCCGCACAGTCTCCAAGGCCAGATTAGACCGGAGGGCTGGGAGGACTCATGCCCAGGGCTGGGCCTCCTCACTGGGGTGGGCAGTGCTGGCTGGGCGTGTGTGGTGGGGCTGGTTGGGGACTCTGGCCTGGCCGCAGACTTGGGATGGAAGGAGGACGTGGTTCCCATTGGTATTGGGCTGGGGAGTCTAATGAGAAGTAGTGGTGTTGCCACAAAAGCTGGGGGGCTCAACCCGGTGGACCCCAAGAGCCGGCGATGTGCTCCCTTCAGGGAGACACGTCAGCCCCAGGGACGGGGCGAGGGCAGAAGTTGTTCGAGGCCCGGCTGCCGAAAGAGCTGAGTTGCAGTGTAAGTTTCTGTGCAGAGGGCGTGATTCGGATCCAGAAACCAGACTGAGGGATAAGGCAGGACTGGGGGGTTAAGAGTGAGACCGCAGCTAAGGTGTCCTCATGAGAGCATGGTGGTCAAGGCCAGATGGGCAGCTCGGGGAGGAAGGCAGTCAGTATTGATTGGATGATGGGTGGGTAGGTGGGTAGGTGGGTGGGGGGGGGGGGCTGGGCGGGTGATCTACCCACGGACGCCTAGCTTGATGAAGCTAGAAAAGTAAGCAAAGATCAGGCCATGAAGGCCTCATAAGGAGTTGAGCATAGTGTGGAAAACCCTGTACAGAGTTGAAGCAGGAGGGTGACACATGGCTCCGTGTGTGTGAAAGAGCCCTCTGACTGATGGGGAAAATAGGCTGGTGTAGGGACAGCCCTGGGAGCAAGGGACCAGCTGGAGGAAGGCAGCTGCAGTGAAAGATCAGGTGAGCGACAACAGAATAAAGAAAGTGGGTGAATCCCACGGGTGTTTAAAGAACACCATTGTCAGGAAACAGTGACTCAGGTATTTGGGGAACAAGAGGAAAGGTCCAGTGTGACCCCCAGTTGATGAGGCAGCTGGCGGATGGCAGCACCTTCCATCAGGGTAGGGGACAGAAAGTGGGTCACATGAGGGAAGAGGGAGGGATTATCTTGACAGTCACTGTGCCTGTGACACTTAATGGCTCCGATCTGTCTGCAAGCCACTTCCTCCCCTGGAGCCGAGGGAAAGCCCCGGGCTTCTGCACCCCTTCCCCGGGCTTCCCCGCCCCTTCCCCACAACCCTAGAGCTTAGCTCAGTGCTGGGATGTGGTTCGAATTTAGGTCGTTGGTCTGACCGGTAAACGTGGAGCTGGGATTGGACGGTCTCTAAGAGCCATGTCACTCCTGTGATGTGGGGCCGAGCGGGGGACTTGAGGGCCTGACAGGTCAACGGAGAGCGGCGTCTAGAGCAAGCCGGCTGTGGGGAAGAGGTCTCCGTGTCTGGGCTGCGTCTCAAGCCCGAGGCACAGTGCCAGCCAGACCTCGGGCTCCTTGTCCCCAGGCACCTGTGTGTCATTGCTCCAGGCTCTTGTGTGAAGAGCCCTTTCTCATGACAAACATCACAAACCCTGAGTGTCAGGCTTGTTGCAAAGGAAGCTGATGTGGACAGAGCGTGTGCTGCCTTCCTCCGCAGGAACAGGGTTTGGCAATAAACCAAAGACTCACTATTACAACATGTCCTCAGGGAAGTAGGTCATATGTCCCCAAGAGAGTCACAGAGGCCAAGGAGAGTGAGAAGCTGGGGCTGAGCAGGGCTTTCTTTTTCTCGAAGCTCCAAAGAGTGGGGGCCGGGAGCCATTTGGTTTTCCTGCCCGTGATCCGTGTCCTTCCCCAGGGTTGGCCATCCCCACCACCCCCATCCGTACCTTCTTGCTCTCAGGTGAATGAACACAGAAACGCCTTCTCTGTCTTGCGCGTGGCCGACCCCTGGGAGATACTGGCCATTGTTGGGCCCTCGCCTGGTCCTACCTTGTAGATGAAGAATAGAAGTTGGTAGATCACGTCTGTGGGGTGTTTGCTTGTGACCTAGCATGAGTCCGTGGAGTGTCCGCTGTGAAGCTTCCCTCGGGTTTCCGAGAGAGGCCTTTGGGAGTGGTCAGGCGTCCCCCGTGGTGAGGTGGCCCCGGCCGGGGAGGGACGCGGCAGACCAGCAGCGGAGCAGCGTCAGATCTGCGGGTCGGCTAGAGGAGCGTCGGCTGGGCTGAGGCGGGACGGAGGCTGGGCGGGGGGCACGGGAGGGTTCTTCTTCCTCTGGCTCGTGTCCCTTCAGAGTCAGGAAGGAGCATGGGTCCCTCAGCAACCTGCTTGTGGCGGGGACCGAAGGGGGTAACTCCCCTGCAGGAACAGGAGAAGGAGGGACCTTGTGGATCCTCGCCATTGTTCCAGAAACATGTTCACTGCCCTCGCTCTTCTGAGACACAGACAACAGATGGCGTCACCGACTGACCTTCAAAACGCAGGGGTTTGCTGCTTGTAGGGGGACCTCTGGCCGACTCCGGCTGGAGAGACTGCGCAAGCCCGAGCGTTCTGAGGGAACCCACCGCGTAAAGCTTTATGTCTCGCACTTTTTTGTCTTGCCTCAAAGACACTTCCATCTTCTCAGTGTTCTGTCCCCAAGATGTGGCAGTGTTGTTGGTGTGTGGGGAAACGTCCCCAGGACAAAGTGGGGTGCGGTCAAGTGATTTTTTTCCCTCTAAGTGATTCTGTATTTACTACATTAAAGGATAAATACATAAGATGCACGGTCACCTTCAAGTGACTGAAAATAAATACACGGGGGCACCTGGGTGGCTCAGCCGGTTGAGCATCCGATGTTGGCCTCAGGTCCTGATCTCACAGTTCGAGAGTTGAGCCCCGCATCAGGCTCTGTGCTCAGCGCCTGGAGCTGCTTCGGATTCTGTGTCTCCTTCTCTCTCTCTGCCCCTCCCCCACTGGTACTCTGTTTCTCTCTCAAAAATAAAGATTAAAAAAAAATAAATATGTATTGACTTAATTCAGTTACTAAACAAAATGATGTGTTTACTTAATTGGAGACACAGAGAGAGAACATGCACTAAAATATGTGGACGGATCATGGCCGTTTGTGCAGGTCCCGCTCGGCTGGCGTTGCGCACCTGCTATGTGGTTGATGATGCTCAAAGTCCTGGGAGGCAGGAGATGAGAATTCAGACGCTGCCTTCATTTCAGGGCCAGGAAATAAAGGACGTATGCACGGACGCGTTGACTGTGGCAAAAAAAAAAAGAAAAAAGAAAGCAAAAAACGGGAAGACACATCAAGAGGGAAAGTTTGAAGAAAGCTGGGAACATTCTGCGGCCCGTTGGAGGCGGGCTTCAGATCCACAAGGCTGACAGGGCCGGATTCCCGCGACGCGTCAGTTGGGAGAAGAGCAGGACGCACTAGTGCGTGGTCACCTCCCCAGAGCCTATGACATCTGTGCGCGCTCGGCGGCCGCTGACGGTGTGTGCGGGGAGAGAAGTGCTAAGATACGTTGCAGGTCATCACACAGCTCACTCCGAGCGTGCGGCGACACGCCGGGGGTCATCACGCATTTGCACCGCACCACGTGCGTTCAGGAAAGGCACCTGACTTCTACAATTTAGCAGACAGACGAAAATGGCCTTACCTACCAACCAGGATTGGTAGAAACATGGGGACAGCCGGTCACCAAAGGTAGGTGTCCCTGGAGTTGGGAATGGTCATGTTCAAGGGTCTGGCTGTTATCCTGGAGGGCCTGGGGAGCATGCTGTTTGAGGCCAGGAGGATGAGCATAGACTCAGGACACCAACAGAGAGTTTGAGAACATGCACTCTCCCCCCCTCCCACACACTCCTCTTTAGATTTTTAAAACATTTTAATATTTTTAAAATTTATTTTTGAGACAGAGAGACAGAGCATGAGAGGGGGAGGGGCAGAGAGAGGGAGACAGAATCCAAAGCAGGCTCCAGGCTCTGTGCTGACAGCTCAGACTAATGAGTGGTGAGATCATGACCTGAGCCGAAGTTGGAGGCTTAACTGACTGAGCCCCCCAGGCGCCCCCATCAATTCCTTTTTTAATAGACTTTAATTTTAGGGAAGTTTTACTTTCACAACAAAATTGAGTGGAAAGTTACAAGATTTCTCACACACCCCCTACCCCACACATGCAAATCTTCTATCAACATGTGGCATCAGGGCGGCACTGGAGTAGCACAGGGACACCTCACTGTGTCCTCAAGTCCTGGGTTTACAGTAGGGCTCACTCTTGATGGCGTCCGTTCTGCGGGTTTTGACAAACGCACATGACGTGTATCCATCACCTTAGTGTCCTGGAGAAGAGTCGCACTGCCCTAGATGCTCTGTGGTCCACCGACCCCTCCCTCCCTCTCTCCGCATCTCCAGAAACCACTGATATTCTTTTACCGTCTTCGTAGCTTTGCCTTTCCCAGGACGTTGTATGGTTGGAATCATACATACATGTAGGTTTTTCAAATTGGCTTCTTTCGCTCAGCATGGGCTTGGGTATGGGGTCCTCCGGGTCTTCTCCTGGCTTGGTACCGTGATTCGTTTTAGTGCCAAATGGTGGTTGGTGGTCTGGGTGCCTCACCATTTACTGATCCATTCCCCTAGCAGAGGACATCTTGGTTGCTCCCAAGATTTGGCAAACTTATGAATAAACATTCGTATGCAGTTGTCTGTGTTGACGTTCAGTTTTCAACTCATTGCGGTAAACGCCGAGGAGCGCGATTGCTGGGTCGTATGATAAAACTGTGGTTTTTGTAAGAAAATGTCAAGCCGTCTTGCAAAGTGGCTGCACCATTTTGCGTTCGCAGCAAGAAATGAAAGTTTCTGCTGCTTCACGTCCGTGCCGGCGTTTGGTGGTGTCAGTGCTCTGGATTCGGGCCATTGTAACAGGTGGGTAGTGCTAGCTCTTCCTTTTAATTTGCATTTTCCTGATGACATCCATGTGGGCCACCTTCTCCTGTGCTGATCTGTCATCTGTACACTTCTTCATGAGGTCGCCGTTTGGGTCTTTTGCCCATTTTTTTATGGATTGCAAGTTCTTTTTTTATTTTAAGTTTATTTATTTATTTTGAGAGAGAGAGAGAGAGGGAGAGAGAGAGAGAGGAATCCCAAGCAGGATCTTTGCTGTCAGTGCAGAGCCCAACATGGGGCTCAACCTCACGAACTGTGAGATCATGACCTGAGCCGAAATCAACAGTCAGTCACTTGGGGCGCTTGGGTGGTTCAGTTGGTTAAGTGTTGGCAGGTAAGCGACCTACTTCGGCTCAGGTCATGATCTCGTAGTTTGTGAGTCTGAGCCCTGCATTGGGCTCTTTGCTGACAGCTCAGAGCCTGGAGCCTGCTTTGGGTTCTGTGTCTCCCTCTTTCTTTCTGCCCCTCCTCTGCTCATGCTCTGTCTCTCTCTGTCTCTGTCTCTGTCTCTCTCTGAGATAAATAAATATTAAAAATTAAAAAAAAAAAGAGTCAGACACTTAACTGACTGAGCCACGTAGGTGCCCCCGCCCATTCTTAGTCACGTTGCTTATTTTCTTACTGTTGAGTTTCCAGAGTTCTCTGTGTATTGTTGATAACAGTCTTTCATCAGATAGGTCTTTTGCAAATGTTTCTCTCCCAGACGGTGGCTTATCTTCTCATTCTCTGGACGTGTTCCTTTGCAGAGCAGAAATATTTAATTTTAACGAAGTCCAGCTTATCAGTTCTTTCTTTCACAGATCGTGCCTTTGATGGTGCATCTAGAAAGGTGTGGCCACCCCCAAGGGCATCTAGAATTTCTCCTACGTGATCTTTCTGGAGTTTTATAGTTTTCAGTTTTGCATTTAGGTCTGTGATCCATATTTTCGTGAAGGGCCTCAGGTCTGTGTCTACATTCATTTTTTTTGCAAGGGGGCATCCAATTGCTTCAGCGCCATCTGTCGAAAAGACTGTCTTTCCTCCATTGTGTTGGCTTCGGTCCTTTGTCAAACATCAGTTGACTGTATTTATGTGGGTCTATTTTTGGGCTCTCTGTTCTGTTCCTATTGTTCATTTTTGTGCCCACGGCACACTCTCTTGATGACTGTGGCTTTATGCTGAGTCTCGAGGCCAGGTAGCTCCTGTCCTTCAACCTTGTCCTCCTTCAGCATTGTGTCGGTTACTCTGGGTCTCCTGCCTCTTTGTACAAAAGGGTAGCGTGAGTTTGTCAATATCCATAAAATGGCTTGCTGGGATCTTGATTGTGTTTGGGTTGAATTTAGAGATGGTGCTGGGAAGAATTGATGTCTTGACCAAATTGACTCATCCAGTCCTGTGTGCTGGCACCTGGGGACTTGGGTGCCTGTCACTACATGGTCCGATGGCCTCCTCTGAGGTGGAGCTTGAAGGCGAAGTGGGCTGTGCATGGGAGCACGTACTAACTCCAGTCAGCCCACCGTGTCCACACCGCCTCCTCTTGGGGCAAACATCTCATAAACTAATGCTGGGTTGGATTCCAGGGAGGGAGCAGTTCAAGAAAACGAACAATGAGGAAAGCCTCCTCTATCTGAGAGCCAAGCTTTCTTATCTGCTCATTTAAAAGGTCCTTTATCAACTTGTCCTGACCTTGGGCCTGTGTGTGACTTTTTTCCCGTAGGCACTTGGGCCTCCAGGGTTCTTTCTGGCTTCTCTGCGTCCAGGTCCAGCCGTCCTGTGTGCCTGGGGTCTGGTCTCAGTCCCCTTTTCACATGGTCACCTCTAATCTTGAGCCCCTGGGATCACACACACACACACACACACACACACACACTGTAACGCTCTCCCTGGGGTCTGCACTGGGCCAGGCCGTCTCTGGAACCCTAACTTACCCCCGTGTGATTTTGCCAACACCCATACCTCGCCTGAACGTGTGGCCCCTTGGCTGCGTTAGCGCGCGCGTGACTTCTTCTTACACAGCAGTGAGTGGGCCTCCTGCCCCCCCCCCCCGCTGTGGGTGTCCATTCAGACGATGCCAACAGACCGGCTCATCTGGGGGTCAGGAGGCCGCACCGCTCGTCCTGCACGTGTGTGGCCTTCTCCGGGGCGCATAAGTGCTTTTTCAGCTCACACAAATGCGAGCGATTAGACATTCAGTGAAACAACCCCAGCAATAGCGTGGCCGTTTCATGGCATCACTGGGGACACAGCCTCCCCTTTTTGGAGCGGGGCGGGCGGGAGGCAGGAGGAGAACAGCGCTTGGCTTGTGTTGGGCCGTTGGTGGTGCACCCGGCGTGGGGGGCTGAGGACGCTTCCTCAGAGGCCTCTGTGTGTGGTTGTATTTAGACGGGGCTGCTTGGTAGAGGCCACCCGCGGGCTGGGGGCTGGTCAGCAGCACAGGGATGGGCTGGGGGGCCCTCCTGGTCCCGACAATGACCTGCGGCCAGCACACGGTGCAGGGACCGAGGCGGGGGCCCCCTTCTCACTCTGAGACACCTTCAGGTGCGCCAGGCTCGGCAAGAGCGCGCAGCCCCTGGACTGGCATCCTTGCCGCTGTGGCCCCTCCCAGCATCACTGCCCTTGGTGGCCGTGAATCCATGTGTGTCATTGTGGTTGTTACCAGCCCCCAGACATGACGTGAGCAGCGGTCACTGAGCAGGACCAGGCCTGCGGTGGGGGCCTGGCAGGTGCCGGGGGATGAATGACTGAGTTGGGGAGGGAAGGCGTGAGTGGATGAACAAGTGGCGAAGGAGGGCGCGAGCGCACCTGGAGTGAGACCTCCCGCACGGTCGCCAGGGAGACGCTCGCTCTGGGCGGTGGGCGGAAGCTTTCTTCTTCAGGACTTACGGGAGGGTTTTAATTCTGTTAAACAATATGCATTCGTTATCTTCTTATTCTTGAAGTTCTGGGTAACAACAGGGAATCACAGGAAACTCGGTCCTTCCTCTTTGCTGGGGCGGGGGGTTGTGGGCCGTCGGGCCACCCAGGCCCCTGGCTCCGGCCCCTAGTGGGGGGAGGCGGCCCTGACACAGGGCCCTGCACCTGCCCCAGGCCGACACCCGGGGAGCCTGGGCACTGTGTTAGGTCTCCCAACCCCAGGCGCCCTGTGGCTGACAGAGCAGCCCCATTTCTAGGAGCCCCACCTCTCCCCATGCCCAGCCAGGGAGGGCGCTGTGCTCAGGGTCAAGGCTCATCACGTTTCATAGGGAAGAACGAATGAGACCCTGACCCCGAGAAGCCCTCTGGCTGCTCACATCACCGTCCCCTGCAAACTAGCCATGCGGGTTATGAGGAGGGTTGATTTCCCCGCAAAGCCACTGGGCAGGGGGAGCTCAGCAGGTGCGCAGGGCGTCGAGCACGGCAGGTGCTCGTCTTCTGAGAAAGCCACAGCCGGTCCGCAGGGGCGGGGGGGACAGTGTGCCCTGGGCCGAGGTGCCCGTCTCCTGCCCCCGCGCCCGCCTCCAGGGCTGCCTTGTGCCTCTGTGCCCGAGAGAGAAAGACAGCATCTCGTTCCTGGAGAAGCCAGGCCTTATGCCGTTCATCTCTCCAACTTCCCATCTCTTGGTGAAATGTTCAGTTTTCCTTTGTTAAAGCAAGAGTCAGGGTTGGCATTGACCCTGGTCTTAAAATCTTCCTCCCGGTATCGCCAGCCTCTTTGCTGCTGGGACCCTCCTTGCAAAATTAATTATTTGAAGCAAAACCCAATGTAACCGCAACCCATCACCCACTCTGGCTGCAAGGTGTCCTTTTCTTCTACTGGACTTAAACTTTGAGGAATATGTTTTGATGGACGGTGCCTCCAGCTGTCTCTAAGAATTAGTGAAATTCTTAATTCCATTTCTTCAGCCCTTGGCTAACTGTGGACAATTCTTCATTTTAAGGGAAAGGTTTACTTCTTTATTAATAAACCTAAGTGCCTTGGCAGTTCTTTCTTCTTTCCGAGGGCGCGTGCATTGTCCAGTGATTAATTCTTCTCGCGAAGGTGCAGGTTGCTAACACTCGGGAACACCCCTCGGGGGAACGTGAGCTCTGCTCAAGTCATGATTTTTTAAAAAGCGTCTCTGCGCCGGTGAGGCCGGGAAGAGTCTCCTGCCCACCAGGCACTCACGGTCGGTTGTGTAATTTTCAGAACACGGGCTTGTCCGCAGTCTCCCGAGTGTCAGCATTTTGCTGGAAGTGTGTGTGGGTGGGGGGAGCCCTGGCCCGCGCTGGACCTGCACGCCGGCTGAACGACGGGGCCAGCCCGCTGGCCTTCCCGCCTTCTCGCTCTGAAATGCCATGAACACATTTGGGCTTTAAATGTCTCTCGTCCCAAGTTCTCAGCACGTCTTGGAAGAGCCTGCATTCTGCTCCTGAAAGTCGGTCTGCGATGCATTTGCTTAATGTGATTGTCACTGCGGCAGCGGTGGGCTTGACTTCTTCAGAAGTTTCTTTAATTTTAGCTTCCATGTGATATTTTTATGCTCATCAAATGGCAGGAAATAGTTGCCGGTTCCCTAAATGTTATCATTCCAAACGTCACAGGAATGGCAAGGATCTTTTGAAGACAAAAGACGTGCTTCAATTAGTAATTCCCATGGTAACTGATAGAACTCGGTCCCCCCTCGCTGCTGTGGCTATTTTAGGTACTTAAATTGATTTCCATCCCTGTGGAAATGTGGGAAAAGCGTGGACGGAGTAGGTCCACTTCGCCAGGAGCTTGGGGTTTTCTGTTACAGACGGGTTCTCGCCACACCTTGCCGGGGGTCTGCCGCAGACAGGAGCCAGCTGCTCCGTGGAAGTGCTTGCATTCCCTGAAAATAGGAGGACATTGTGATTCCCCTTTCTAGTCCTTTCACAGTTTATAGTAGAACAAAAATATGTAAATGATTTTTTAAAGCTTGTTTAGTTTGAGACAGAGCGTGCATGTAGGGGAGGGACAGAGAGCCCGAGAGAGAAGGAGGGAGAGAGAATCCCAAGCAGGCTCTGTGCTGACAGTATGGAGCCCGACTTGGGGCTCGAACTCATGAACCGCGAGACCATGACCTGAGCCAATGTCAAGAGTCAGATTCTTGACCAGTTGTGCCAGCCAGGTGCCCCGAAATGATTGTTTCATGTTCTCCTTACAGTTTATATTAGAGCATAAACATAAATGTATTTTAGTAGCCAAGTGTGAGAAACACAACGGGCTTAATTTCAGCTACGTTTGAGGACCCCTCCTCAGGTGCAGCGTGGGGCTGAGCCTGGAAACCCCCCTCCTCAGGCCCGGGCTAGCTCGGGGTCAGACGGCCTCTCCCTTTGGCCGGTTCAGGACGCAGGCGCTGAATTCACGGGCAGCGGCCGCAGACGCACACTGTTTTGCTGCACCGGCCCCTTTGCCTTCCTCCCGGCTTTCGTGCCGAGGCCCCCGGGCCCCCGGATGCTGTCCCCCCAGTGGTCTGCAGGCATCCCCCGCTGAGTGCGGACACCGGAGCCCTCGGACAGGGGGATGAATGGAGTGGGGGCCGGCTCCCCGGTCTTCACTGTGCCTCCCGCAGCGCCCAGGAGCGATGGGCACTCCATCCTCATCGGGACCTGAGCAGCAGGAGGTGGGGGGCAGACGCACTGTGTCTGCGGTCAGCGGGGTTCACTGCCTCGGATCTCCATACCACCCCTTAGCTCAGACGCTCACGTTCTGCAGAGAATCGCTCGAAGCTTCCTGATCATTGATGTCTCACAGTGGGTCAGATGGGACAGGGGGAGACTTCTCGGACAGACACCACAGCCAGACACACGCCCACAAACCTCCCGGAGAAGGCTGTGGTCGTGGTCATGCTACAAAATCGGGGTTTATGGAGCACGTGACATGTACCAGACGCCAGAGAAGGTGCACGTTATGAACGTTGCCGTGCGGATCCCACACCAGCCCGGGCGGCCAGCCGCTCCCTTCGCCAGGCATCCCGGGCTTTGCGGGCATGCAGGTGGCTCAGCGGGAGGCTGGGGAGTCCTGGGCAGAGCCCGTGAAATTGGTCTCCCCACACATCCCGGCTCTCGTTTTGTGCGCGGAAAGCCTGTGGCTCAGGAAGGAAGGGAAGCAGCCGGGCTCCTCCTCGGGTAGGGAGACCAGCGCCCCACGCTCTGACCACAGCACCCCGAGCACGGCCGTGAGGAGCAGGCCTTCCGTAGCTGAAGGCTCAAGGCCATCCACGTGACCAACATCCAAAAAAGATTTAGGAGCCAGTTAAAGATCCCTATCCCCTTGTGAAAAGGAAATGGTAAAAATCAGAAATGATTTTTAAAATTTATCTAAAATCTCTTTAAGTTTATTTATTTATTTTGAGAGACAGAGACAGCATGAATGGGGGAGGGGCAGAAAGAGAGGGAGAGAGGGAGAGAATCCCAAGCAGACTCTGTGCTGTCAGCATGGGGCCAGACGTGGGCTGAACCTCACGAGCCGTGGGAGTGTGACCTGAGCTGAAATTAAGAGTGGGATGCTTGACTCATTGAGCCACTCAGACGCCCCCAGGAAAATATTTTTATTTTCTATTAAAAAAGAAGTTTTTTTATTTATTCATTTTTGAGAGACAGAGAGAGACAGAGCATGAGCAGGGGAGGGGCAGAGAGAGAGAGGGAGACACAGAATCCGAAGCAGGCTCCAGGCTCTGAGCTGTCAGCACAGAGCCTGACGTGGGGCTCGAACCCACGAGCCGTGAGATCATGACCTGAGCCGAAGCTGGTCGCTTAACCGACTGAGCCACCCAGGCGCCCCAGAAAATTATTTTTAAACAAAGTTCATGTCTAAAGATAAACAAGCTTGTTCTATTGGAAGTCAGGCTTTTGGTGGCAAAGGAAGAAAGGCCCCCGGGGCAAGGTCACACTGGCCGCACTGTTCCCTTCTGTCCCTTGCCTGTCGGTCCTGACGGTCATCTGTCGCCCTGTTGTAGGAGGAGTGCATGATGCAAGGATATTCCTCAATTGACTGCATTTGTAGATTGACTTTTTAGAGACAAATTAGTTAATTTGTCTGTTTCTCTAGACAGGATAAAAAACAATTCCAGCCACAATCCAAAATAGTTGATCAAGTTAAACACACTTGCAGAGAAGTGCACGTCAGCTTTCCATGCATACACCTTGGGTTTCCACAAAGTGAGCCAGCCGTGTAACCGGCACCTGAGCGAAGGAATGCAGCATGACCTGCCCCCACTGCAGCATGACCTGCCCCCACTGCAGCCGCCTGGCGCTCTCTTCCAGATCCTTCCAGGGCCATCCACTCTCCCCGCCTCTAACACCATGCATCCAGTTTGTCTGCTTTTAACTCTGTGCAAATGGAATCACGCAGTGTGTCAGGTCTGTTTTGTTTTAAGCTTCCTTGACTACCACCGATGAACCAGGAGGTGTGCTCATTCTCAATGAATCTCGATGGCTTGGGTTCGAGTGCGTCCCAACATGCTCTTAGGAAAGCCTGTGTGTCCTGTATGGGTCACAGTGGTCTCAGCAGGCCAGTCCTGGAAGACCACACTGCCCGGAGGACCAGCTCACGTACTGTGCAGGCTCCGGAAGGCATTGCCACTGTGTAAATTCCCATGTAGATTTCACCATCCCCGAGTCCGGCAGGGAGATTTGGCCCCTGCGCTGGGGAGTCTTGTGAACGCTGAAGTCCTGTGCGCTCTGGGCTCAAGCAAACAAGTCAGGACAATAGAGAGAAGCTGCTAGTAGGTTTGAGGGGAGGGAGTGTTCCAAAGTCATCTTCCATGGCAGCTACCCACGGGGACCTGATGTGAAGGGCACAGCTGTCTCAACAGACTATCCCCTTCCAGCCCCGGGGTCTACCCCACAACACGCTTGTCTAGATTGGCCATCGCTCCTCTAACTTCCTGGGGGCCCTCGGCCGGTGCCCGGAAGCTTCCCCCATCTCCAGCCTGCAGGCCGGTGTTACCTTTGTTATCTCTTGATAATCTGTGCTTTTCGTCCCTAAGAAGGGCCTGGGGCCACTGGGGGACGCGGGTGCTGTACCGTGTCAGGATGGTCGGTAACGCCGGCGGGTTTGGGTCTGGTCACCAGCTCCACCACGTGCCTCCTCCTCATCACCCCCGGGGCTCGACTCCATGAACCTGGAGTCCTACAGGCTGGGCGTTTGCAAGCATTCACTTAAACATATTTTGTGGAAGCACCTTGCACAAGTAGACCTTCGATAAATACCAGCTCCCTTTCCCTGGAGATAAGATGTGATTGCAACTGTGCCTTAAAATTCGGCCCTAAGCTTCCTGGCTGACAAGGCAAAAACGAAAACACAATGGGCTGTATTGTTCTGGCCTGATGAAAAGAATGTTCCCAGGTTTTCAGGAAATATCAACACTTTCCTGTGCTAGATTCGAAGACAGCTTTATTTTGAAAGCTTGAGTACAGTGGACAGGGTTTGCAACATTTTTTTTTTCCACCAGAAGATGAAGAAATCACCTTTTTATCTCCATAGCATGTATTAATCCCTTAATTAAAAAAATACTTTGCTGCGGCTATAAATTAAGTATGGAAAGCTAATGCCTGGCCCTAGGATCGGGTTAGTTCTGTTTCTCCATTTCCTTACAACAGAGAACAAAAAGGCATCGCATCTGGGATGACGGGAGGGAGTCCTTCCTTGACTTGGTTTTCCACGCCCCTGATGGCTTCGCACGTCTCTGTGAGGATGAAGGAGATGATGGACGTGCAAGTGTCCTGGCACGTGTGGCATCGGCATCCGTAACGGAGCGGATCAGGCAGGGGGTCTTTTCTGCTATAAAGTTACATGCTTTTAGGATCATAGCGTGTGTAAACTCTGGTCAATCAGAAGCAAGTGAGCTGTTGAGACCCATTGTGGGAGCTTTGTGAAAGTGTGCTGGTTCTGGTTGGTGACGTAGAGTTTTGCTTCAAGGGCTCATGGGGATCAGATCAAGAGCCCGGAGCCTTGTGGGGCTGCCCGTTCGGGAGGCGTGGCAGTCTCTTCATCTGCCTGGAAACTTCAGAATTTGGATTCGTTTGCAACTTCCACATGAATGATCAAAGCATTTCAGTTATTTGCATTTCCTTTTTTTTAAGTTTTTTTTTAAATTTATTTTTGAGAGAGAGAGAGTGCGAGCAAGAGAGGGGCAGAGAGAGAGGGAGATACAGAATCTGAAGCAGGCTCCAGGCTCTGAGCTGTCAGCACTGAGCCTGACACGGGCTCAAACTCATGAACTGTGAGATCATGGCCCGAGCTGAGGTTGGACGCTCAACCGACTGAGTCACCCAGGCGCCCCAGTTACTTGCTTTTTCATAGAGGAGCTTACACACACACACACACACACACACACACACACACACACACACACAGAATGGCATATAACCAAGGGGTTTCCCAGCTCTCAAAGGGAGGGGGAGTTCACCACACACACAGAGTCCAGGGAGATGTGAAAGGTAGGAGGCCACTTAAAGAACCACATAAAGAGGTTCTTGGGGACCCTGTCCTCCAAGGGCCTTCAGGGATGGAGCTGTTACAGGGCACCAGGAGTACCCTGGGTCTCAGAGCTGCCCCTTGGGACGGAAGGAGAGGGAGGGACCCCATCCCAATAACCATCGCTTCCCAAATGAAAGGTCTGCATTCGAAGAATTCCTTGGAACCAGAGCAAGCCCTCTCCTGGTCTCTGACTCCCCAGGGCCAGATTTCCATCCTCGAAAGCTGCTGATCTCCTGTCCCTCATTGCCTCCCCCCTCCCCCCGTGGGGTCCTCTCACCCCCACTGATGACGCATGTGTTTCACTTTGTTGTGTTGCACAAGGCACCTAATCAAATGCATGAAGCGTAACGGACGTGCCATACATCCCGGCTCGTCACCCGATTACATGTTCTAGCCACAGGTGCAAGGAGGTCACCCACAAACTCTTTATTCTAAACTCAAAAGCTTGATTCTTCTGACTATTCTTTCATTAACCCCACAGTGGGCTAAGTTTACTACAGACGCTAAAGTTTTCATTATAGCTGCTTTCGTGAACCAGAGAACCTGGGATTTCCGCCTCGTTGTTGAAGATTTTAGGCCGATGACATTCCTATTCTTGTCCTAGGAATTGTTTGTTGGAAAAAGGCCATTTCACTTTAATTATGAATAGTTTGAATAATTAGTCATTTTAAAAATAAACCATCCTCCACACACACCCCCTCCCCGAGAAATTTATTCCGGGGCTACTGGCTGGATAGATAGGCTTCTATGTCATTAAAACTAATTGTAGCAACAGCACCTGGGTCATTATCCTGTCCCGTATCTGTGACGGAACCAGGGAGGGCTCACTGTCTGACACACAGGAGCAAAGAGCCCTGTGTCCTCTGTCGCACGCAGAGGCCCTGACGGCTCGTCACGAGGAACGGGGATGTTACAGAGATTTCCCGCAGGGCCTGAGGCGTGAGCTCCGGCCACCACGTGTCCGCATCTTGCTGAGGTGGCAGTCACCACATCACTGGGGCGTGTGCAAACATCCACACCCGCTGCAGTGCGCCGTAAGGACCCGGTGGGCACAGGGAGCCCCCAGGACAAGGGGTCAGGGAACGGTCAGGGCACAGGTCTGCAAAAACAGACTTGGGGTGGGGACGAGGTTTGACATGACGTTCAAGGATGTCACCTATGTTGTTGGAGTTTCTGCGTCCTCCTCTGCGAGGTGGGAGGGTCTCTCCCAGCTCTCTGCCCTGTGGCAAGGGTTTGGAAATGATGCCCACCTGGCGTGTGTCGCATAGAGCGGCCGTGCGGCAGGAGAGCCCGTGCACGGTAGCCCTGGCCTTGCCGTCGTCATGGTTACGGTGCGTCTGGATTCTCTGATAGAATGAACACCGAGTAAGGAGGCTCCATCCAGTCCTCCGGCAAGTGCGAGGTGGTTCTTGGGCAAACCCTCCAGAGCCCCTGATTTCTGGTCTAGTCGAATCAGAAGGACACTTGTTAGAAATGCGGCGGCTCTGCAGGGAGGCTCCCAGCCCTTGAATGGCCAGGGGTGTGGGCCAGGGGGGCGGGTGGCCCGAGATGGCTGGCCGGGACTCCTGCTGGGGTGGCCAGACCCATTCGGTCCGTGCTCACCTGGCTCCTGCCACGTCCAGACTTCCAACTCCACGCATTTTCCCCAAACTCCCCTTCCAGAGATTTCTACCTTTGCAGAAACCAGCCCTGATTTCCAAGAACCGAACTTCCTTTGCATTTGCGTGTGAGCCTGAGACCCGAGTGTAGGGTTAGGTGGAAGACAGTAGCTCGGGATCCTCGGCCAGGGCACCCCCGGGTAAACCGTTGGCCTTTTAAGGAAATGGTGCTTCTAGACCATGAGGGAGCCTCTCGACAAGTGTCACTGTACAGGTTCAAGCTGGTCACTGGGTCGTGGCCCCAGGGGGCTGCTCCTTGCACACAGCTTGGGCCCCGGGAGTCACTTCTGGCCCGGGCCCCAGGAGCCTGCGGTTTTCCTAGTGTTGGGGGCAGACTTGCCCAGGCGCACGAGGCGCGCACCCAGGCCCTACTTCTTACTGAGCCCTTGACCTCCTGCAACGTGCTTCCAGATCCTCATGGGGCCCAACGGGCTCCTACGTGTGGGGTGTCCGAGGTGGTGGCTTCAGAGCATCAGTGCCGTTCTGAGCCCTGTGCTGTGGCCCCACCCCCCTTGCTACCCCCAGGGGACTGCAATGGGCTTCTGTCCTTACCAGAGCCGCCCCTCTCTGGACCTCACCCTCTCTCGTTCATGGTTGTAAGCTGTGTCCTCGAATTGTCCTCTGGAGCTGCCAGGGGCCTCACGTGTCAGGGCCTGCCCAAGGTCACCCACCCTTCCATTGTGACAGTGTGCAGGGCTCCGGCCCGGGGAGCACGCGGGGTCTCCCTCCCGCCCTTGGACAGGACAGACCACCAGCCACGCAGGAGGCAGGTGGGGCCCCAGGGGCCCCTGCAAAGGGTGCAGACATCCTAGTTCGGCTCTACCTCTGACCTCTCCACATTGACCCAAATGCTGACTATGCAGATTGTTTGCTGAAGCAACTCAAACCTGTGCATTTTAAGAGGATTCCTTGAGCCATAAGGAAACAAACAAACAACTTCTTCCTGAGAAGGACGGACGCACTGCCTCCCAGTGGAGGAGGAGGGCTGACCTTTCTAGGTGGACGGAACAGAATCCCGGTGTCCACCATCACACTTGGGTTACGGTGCATTGTTCCCGAATGGGTGCCGCATTTTTGTGCTAGAATGCTCTTCTTGTTTGCCAGTGAATACTGCAGTGTTCTTCCATGTGGAGGAGGGACTCACTCCAAGTTCACGGAGCTTTGTCGGTGGCGGCAGGGGGGAAAATAGGTGCTTGTCTTCGGCAGACTATGTCCTGAGGCTGGAGACGGTTTTGCTAACAGCTCAGTGATGTATGGAGTCTCCAAAATCTCACCTTCCATTCTGCACTCGGCACTAGATAGAGATTTAGTTTTCCCACTTTAAGATGCCACATCGATGTCAAGGCATTCTTTGCCACCTTGCATTGTTTAAAAAAAAATTTAATGTTTATTATTGACAGAGAGAGCGAGAGAACAGGGGAGGGGCAGAGAGAGAAGGGGACGCAGAATCGGAAGCAGGCTCAGGTTCTGCGCTGTCAGCACAGAGCCTGACGTGGGGCTCGAACCCAGGAACCACAAGATCATGACCTGAGCCGAAGTTGATCGCTTGACCGACTGAGCCACCCAGGCGCTCCTTTGTTTATTGTCTTAACGCTAGTCTCTGCTCCGTGCACGCTAGATGGATTCTCAGTACTGACCTGGTTTAATGGGTCAGACCCTACAGTTTGATTGGGGTTTTAAAATATTTCAGGGTTTTGGTGTGTTTATTTATTTTTTGTTTTTTGTTTTTGTTGTTGCGTTTGGGCAAAATAACTCATTGATGAGCAGATCTTTCCTTACCTAGTTTACTACTTTTTAAAGTCTTTCTTAGTGGGGTGCCCGGGTGGCTCACTAAGCCTCCAACTTCGGCTCAGGTTATGATCTCACAGTTTGTGAGTCTGAGCTCTGAGTCGGGCTCTGTGCTGACAGCTGAGAGCCTGGAACCTGCTTCAGATTTTGTGTCTCCCTCTCTCTCTGCCCCTTCCCTGCTCATGCTCTCTCTCTCTCTCTGAAAGAAATAAACGTTACCAAAAAACAGTCTTTCTTAGGAATAGGTAACATCTTTTCTGCTTCAGATACCAAGTTCCTAGAAAAGAATTGTGCCATTTTTAGAGCAGTATTTAACCTTTTATTATGATGCTAATATATTTTTTGAGTCCTCTGGTGTCTGTGTGGGATGCTCATATAACTCACTTCCTGGGAACTCTGAGACTAGGACCCCATCTCGAGGAAGAGCCGCCCCTTTACTCAGGCCCCAAGTCAAGCCTAGGTCTCCCTTGATTTCTTACTTCCTGTACATTCTGTAAGACTGCTGGGCTCGGCCCCCTTGATCTTTGAAGAGCCACCTCCCCCAGCTCCATCACTCCTGCTGCCGCCCCCAAGGGCATCTCCCACCCCTCACCCGGACCACAGATTGGACCATGGAATGGCCTCCATGTTTGCTCGGGAGCCACAGTCCGTGCTCAGTCCTTTCTCCCCTCTGCACCCACCACACTGGCCTTCCTGTAGGGAGCAGGGAGGGATGTCCAGGCTTCCAGCCCTCTGCAGCCCCCTGGCAGCCTCTGCCCAAATCCAGATGGCTTTGCGGCACCCCAGGCCCAGCACGCCTCCCGCCCAAGACCCGCACTTGTGATTTATTATCTTCTGCCTTCCGAGTTTAGCACTGGGTCCCTCGTGTGGATGACCTCTCTTATTTACCCAGCACAGTGAGGATTATTATTCCTATTTCCCAGGTGAGGAGGGTAAGGCTCAAAAAGGTTAAGTGACTTGTTCCAAGATCAAAGCCAGGATTTAAATTCTTTACCACTTCCAGAACGTTCCATGTACTCTCTGGCTTCCCTGCCTTTGTTTATGTTGTCTGCCTAGGAATCTTATTCTTGAGAAAGATGTTCTAAAGATGTTTGGCCAAACACAGGTTAGATTCCGTGGCCTCCACATTTCAAAGCCCCCAGGCTACCGTGACAGAGCTCACCCCTGCATTTAGTGATCGGATTATAAGCCAGTCTTTTGGAATTCCTTTAAGGTGAAGACCTGGAGCTCCTGTTTGTGTGGTTTGTTTGTTCGTTCGTTTTGGTCTCTAGATCTTCAGCATCTGGCACAGCGCAAGCCCGCAGTCGGTAGTCAATGAATGGTAATAGCTGGTGTAGTGCGTTTAATCATTCACCGACTGGCATCTTCTGAGTTATAATATGTGCATAGAATTGTTCATGTAAGAAGTTCAAGTTAGAGACGATAGGATTTCCCATCAGAAATCACCAAACTAGGGGTGCCTGGTGGGCTCAGTCAGTTAAGCAGCCGACTTTGGCTCAGGTCATGATCTCACAGATCGTGAGTTCTGTGCTGACACACAGATTCTGTGTCTCCCTCTCTCTCTTCCCCTCCCCTGCTTGTGCTCTGTCTCTGTCTATCCACAATAAATAAATGTTATAAGAAATAAAGCACCAGACTAGCTACAGATTATGTATCTTTGGGTGAGTGTGTGCACCTTGCTTTTGTCATGGGTACATTCGGTGGCTTGTGCCTGCGCACACCCTAGGGCAGTGGAGAGGTGGCCACCTTAATCCTAATCCACTGTCCGCCCTTATCATGTGGCTGTGAAAGTGATGTTGGAGTAGGAGGACGCAGGCAGATGGGGAAGTGGAGGGCAGCTCTGTGCTTCCGGAGCCCCGGGAGGGACAAACTCAGGGTAGCCTGGGGGGCTCAGACAAGGTATCCAGGACGGGGAGGGCATGAGGGGCACCTGGCTGTTTTGGGTGAGACGGAGCTTTCCGGGTCTGGGAGCAGCGTGAGGAAAGTGAGGAACGGGGAGACCGCGGTGTGTCTGGAGGGCGATGCAGACAGTTCGGTGTGGGCGAAGCGCCTCTGGAGAGTTCCTGCCCTGGAACACGGTTGAGAGGAAGGACGCCAGGGCTTTTGTTGGGGCGGCTGAAAGAGGGGCTTGAGTTAGAGGTGGGAAGGGGACGCCTGGAGCAGGACGGTGCCCGTGAGCTGTGTGTGGGTACCTTGCTGGAGGTCTTCTGCACCCCGAGGGTCTTCCCTGGGAAGTTCCAAGCTCTGCGACACTGTCCTGACGCTGGTTTACCAGCACGTCCCCACTTCTGGTCCCTACCAGCCTGATCAGAAAAACATAACTTCCTTTGTTCACCCACCGTAGCTATCCTTAGATGACAGAACTGTGCACCGGTGAAGTGCTGTGTTTTGGGCCTTGGCCATTTGTGTAGGATTGTTAATAGCTGGCATTTCAATGAACAGCGGTAACAGAGAATTTAAAAGTAAGAAGCACGTCATAAGTGGTCTTCATCCTGGGTCCGTGGGAATAGGGGTCCTGCTAGAGGGTTATCTAATGCTGAGGCTCATCCGTTACTCTGCCTTGGGAAATGCTGCTCTGCCTTGGGCCTCCGCAGCCCGCTGCTGTCACAGCTGAGTGTGACGGTCATCAGCCAAAGCCTTCACATGCGTGGTTCACAGGCTGATCACAAGCCGAGGGCCCCTTGGGGAAAGGCAGGGGTGTTCCAAATTGGCTTCTAAAAACCAACACCTAAAAGCATCCACGATTGGATATTAGAGATACATCATTTTCTCTGAGGCTCACTGAGCCTTAACTGGACCAGGAACAACATCTTTTGCATCAGATTCCGTGTTCAGTTACCATTAGCTTCAGGCACCCAGTAGGCCCATCCGGGTACCCGTCCCAGGCTGGATGCAGTGGGAAGAGGGAGACAGGCCTAGCTTTCCAGGAATTCTCCACCTGCCTTGCCTGAGGTAGGAGAAACAGCGTCAGGTCACATGTGATCAAGGCTCTGGCAAAGGAGAGGGGCGTCTGGGTGGCTCAGTCGGTTGGGCGTCTGACTTCGGCTCAGGTCATGATCTCACAGTTTATGGGTTCAAGTCCCGAGTCAGGCTCTGTGCTGACAGCTCAGAGCCTGGAGCCTGCTTCAGATTCTGTGTCTCCCTCGCTCTCTGCCCCTCCCCCACTTGTGCTCTATTTCTCTCTGTATCAATAATAAATAAACATACATTTTTTTTAAAAAAAGGCTCTGGCAAAGAAGAGCAAGAAGCAACAGGTGTGTGGGTGAGACCGTTCTCGGGTGAAGTTCACTTTCTCTCCGGGCTGGTTCTCAATCTCTCCTTCCTGCCTCACCCAGTTGGTGGAGACGTTCCATTGTGTTCCGAGGTGGTCTCTGGGGCCCCTTCATTCTCCGCTGGCACCATACCATGTTACGCGTGGCCTCCAGCACCAACTTAGGGTGAAACTCGACACACATCCTGGAAGATGAGGATGCTCCTCAGGCCTGCCTGGGGAGCTGCAGGTGGATAAGCCCAGTGTCCTCTGCTCCCCCTTCCGAATACAGTGAAATGCATCCGCCCGTTCAGCAGGGGGGTGTGGAGGCCTCCCCCGGGCCACTCACGGCTCCAAGCACATGGGATATTTCTCTCCACTGTCACTGGGAAAGACATGGCCTTGTGTGTGCACCATCAAATGATACCTCTAAGCACGTGAGTCCACAAAAACAGGCCGAGAGAGCCACCGGGGTTGGCTGATCCCCACTTTCCCATTGATGGTTAATTTAGATTTCAGTCCTTTTCTTGCAGTTGGTGCTAGCCGGTAGGTAAGCAAGCAGTGGTGGAAGAGAGGAGAGTGATTAGATTAACCTCCTGATTTTTGTTCTCCTCCTGCAAACCGGAAGAAGATACCAAAGGCCGCAAGCCTGGACCTGAAGTGAGGAGCCTGGCTTTCCCTGGGTGCAGAGTGCCGAGTCCGCCAGGGCCGGGAAGGGAATTGGTCAGCATTGTCTGCAAATATGGTGGAACATGACTTGGTTTACTGCAGCCAAATGGGATGGGATGGGGGAGGAGGGGACAGGAGCCAGCAGCCAGGGAACAAGCAGTCTCTGGGGCCGAGGTTCAGGGCGAGACCCTGTTTGTGAGAAGAGATGGTGAAGTGAGGCAGGCAGTCGAGGGGGAGGGAGGGGCGTGCTCGCAGAGGACCCGTTAGGAGGCTGAAAACCATCACCTGGTGACAAGCCAAGGGCTCCCGGGTTTTCTGCATCTTCAAGACATTTTCATTTGTCCACAACTGCAGCCCAGAAAGGGCTGCAATTTACAGGGCGGGACTCACGTGGGTGGAGAGTCCAGTGCGTTTCCACCAATAGCTACTTTTTCCCCTCGTGCGAGTCTTTGAGGGGAAATGTGAGCTCTGTACCTCCACATCTGGGGAGCCAGGGGCCCTCGGCAGTGTCCCCTGGGGGGGCTGGACCCCAGGTATCAGGGCTGGATTCTGGGCAGGGGCGGGAGTGCATATCCAGGGGAAGTGGAGGCCTCAGAGGCGGAGTTTCAGGGGCCTGTTTGGTCCCTCGGAATCTTCCAGGTGGGCTGGCTGAGGCTGGGGGGCAAGTGGAGACAGGTGTATGTGGGGGGCTCACCTGTCTGCCCACCTCTGCTTCAGTGCCCCGAATCTGCACAGTTAGAGAAAAAGAGGTTCATAGAAGCAGGCGCGCATGGGGACAGTCAGCCTGCCACCCAGTGCTGCTAGGGGGTGAGTGGGGGAGGGGACGGACGGGCCCAGGGTGAGCGCCTTCCTCTTGCCTTCAGGGCCCAGGCAGAGCTGAGTGGGGGGGAGGGGGCCGCCCAGCCCTGCTCAGAGCCCCAGCTGGGCCACACGGCTGCAGGATGCCCTGAGGATGTGCACCAACCCCACCGCCCAGGCAGAGATCCTTTTCGTCTTTAAGCACTTAGTGCAACTGGTCTAGTTCCCTGGGAGCTCCAGGCGGCCAGGAAGCCTGTGCCCAGATCCCGGGTTCCACTGCACCGCCTGGTCTGGGGATGCCCGGCGGCAAGTTACTTAATCTCTCTGGGCCTCAGTCTTCCCATCTGCAAAATAGGTCTAAGCCAGACTCTTTATGGGATCACTGGGGGACTTCAGGGTACCCTGTATGCACTTGACGGGATCTCCGGTGTGGACTCCCAGTCATTGTGGTCGATGCTTTCTCCAAGGGTGTCTTCATGCTCTCCTTGCCCTTGAGCACAAGAACCTTCACAAAGAAGCTACTTATGGGGCAAAGATGACATGGACGACTGTCACTATCTGAGAATCGTTTGTGCCAAGTGCAAGAGGCGGGCAAGTGAAGAGGTGGCAGGTGAAGAGGCGGGAGGTGAAGAGATGGGCAGAAGCACCAGGTGTCATCCTGCACTTCCCAGAGTCAGGTTCATGCTGGCACCGGGCAGAGGGAGGGGCACGTGCCTCCTAGATCTAAGCAGTTGGCCTTGGGAAGGGAGCACGGGAGGGGCCCCCCTTCTGTCTGGGGCTGGGAGAGCACCCTGTGCCTCCGATGGAAACACAGTCAAGTCCTGTGTCCCCAGATGATAACGCCAGGGAAGAACACGATGGTCAGAAGGCAGCAGCCATTTGAACCTGTAAGAATCCAGTCACTGGCTTGCTAATGGGCAATCTAAGGAGGCCCCTCCCCCAGTCGAGGGGTAAGGAGGGATCGGGCTCCAGAAACAGCCTCAAGAAGCAGGTGGGGACGCATGTGCCTCTTTGCTGAATGCCTGTCCCTTAATCATTTTTAAAATTTGCCAGATATTTAGAAGTCCGGCTTATTGGTCACAGGTTGACAAAACGGGTTGGGAAGACAGATCTTTTCTCCAGCCTTTAGCAAAACTGTTTTAAGGACCCCTGCTCTCGCCTTTTCAAGGCAGCTTGCTGTGGGATGGGCGAAATAGAATACCATCGATTCTCCCCAACTCCTCACTCTGGGAGGTCCGTCCCAGGTGAGTTCAGCAGCCCCTTGCATTAGAAACTACAGAAATTAACAGCCTGGGGGCGCCAGGGTGGCTCAGTCCGTTAAGCGTCCGGCTTCGGCTCAGGTCATGATCTCACAGTTCGTCAGTTCGAGCCCCGCATCAGGCTCTGTGCTGGCAGCTCAGAGCCTGGAGCCTGCTTCCGATTCCTTATCTTCCTCTCTCTCTGACCCTCCCCTGCTCACGCTGTCTCTCTCTCTCTCTCTCTCAAAAATAAATAAATAAAACGTTAAAAAATATATGTTTAAAAAAGAAATTAACAGCCTTGCGGATGCCTGGCAGGTAAGCAAGGAAACTGTGATGCCTGCCAGCGTGTGATACCAGGGAGAACCTGGAGCCCAGATGACTCAGGGGCATGTTGTGCAAAGTCCCGTTGTGGGAGTGGCCACGGGGGGCACGGTGCACTTGCTCCTTGGCAGGACAGGATGGTGTGCCATTGTGGGGCGCCCTGCAACCCATGGCGCCCCGTGGGCGATGCGGTCCCTGTCATCTCCTTTGTAGTGGTTTTCCTGCCCTGTGGGCAGCCCGTGTAAGCCGATTGCCCTCCTCATCCTCTTGTGAGTCACTGTGCCTGAGAGTGAGCGACCCTCCGTGCTGCTCCCAGGGCTTGGACAGTGGGTGGGGCACCTCACGTCTGGGGAAACCCTGGGGTCAGGAGAATGCAGCCAGGGTGGCGGAGGCCTCTCCTGGGGTCTGAGACCCCAGCAAGCCTGGATTCATGGTGTTTGACTGCACAAGTGAGTTTTTATTTGTGTGCCCTTGCTTTATAAAATTTGAGCCTGTCATAAAAGTTCACAATTAAATACATTATACATGTGGAAATGCATACGGAACATTTTAATATTTTTTAATGTTTGTTTATTTTTGAGAGAAAGAGAGAGGGGGGGGGGAGGGGCAGAGAGCGAGGGAGACACAGAATCCGAAGCAGGCTCCAGGCTCTGAGCTGTCAGCAAGAGGCCGGACTTAGGGCTCGAACCCACAAACCCTGAGAACATGACCTGAGCCGAAGTCGGAGGCTCAACCGACTGAGCCACTCAGGCGTCCCCTGCATCCAAAATGTTTTAAAATGCTGCTGCCCACGTGAAAGAATCGCTTGTAAATACACCCTCAGCAACTCACAGTCCGCCCACTTGAATGTTTAGGATGCTTCGGGCCAAGGGTGTGTGTGCAACAGACATTTCACTTTTGTCCGAGTTTGGAAAGATTGTCCGGCTCTGTCCATCTCAGAGCTGGAAGCTTCAGAATAATTTTAATCTCTTCCCTAAATGAAGCAGCAGCCCCAGCGGGTGGAATCCAAATGTCGTAGTTTTATTTTCTTCTTTGTGAGGTCTGGATGTGCCTTAAGGCCAAGGCCCCGGGTCCTTCCATATCTTGCAAGCCATCAGGGCCTGGACTTGCAGCCTGGGGCCACTTCCTGCCAGAGCGCCCGCCCCCCTGACCTTGCCGCCCAGACCCGCCCCTTCTCCCAGCCCCACCCCCTCGGTGGATTTCCCCTGTTCCACGTCCTCACACCACCTCTTTCCCAGGGTCTGGCTTGGCAGGCAGCCTCTGCCTCTGTCCCCTGGAAGCAGAGTGGCCGCGTCTGGGCGCCCCAGGGACAGCCCTGCACACTTCCGCGGTCAGGCTGGCTCGGGCTTCCCACAGAGCCCCGTTTCCCCCCAGGAAGGGTGGCCTTGCAGGCCCACAGCCTCCCTGCAGCTTTCCCTGGGGTGCCAAGGGGTTTTAGGGAGCTGTCTGCGGCAGTGTCCTGCTCAGCAGAAGCCTTTCGGGTCCTCCTTCTGGGCGGTGAGTGGGGGATGCTAGGAATGTAAAGAAAAGGCCGACTGCCCCTGCCCTGAAAGAATTGCGGCTTCACTGGTTGGGGGAATGGGGACCCAGAAAGAAAAACCAGCAGGAAGCCAACCAGTGTGAACTGCGGGGCCAGCTGGATGTGCCGGTGCCACCCAGCCCTGGGTTATCAGCCCAGCTGCCCTGCCTCCCTGCCCTGTGTGACGCTGGCCAAGGGCTCGCCACGCCTCGGTGTCCTCTTCTTTCCAGTGGGACTCCCCGTGCCTGGGTCCCCGTGCCTGTGGGCTGCGGGAGAGACACCGTAAGCGACACTGGACAGGATCCAAAATCCTATAGCTCCTCTCCTTCCCCTGTTTGGAGGATGGTGCCGTTCAGGAGAAGACCGGAAACGTTCCCAGGAGAAGACCGGAAACGTTCCCAGGTGTGGAACGATGCTTCGCAAAGCCCTCAGCGAAGTTCTTTGTGCCCTCGTCCCGAGAGGGGCAGATCTGTTCCCGTGGATCCGCCTCCCCCGCCCCCGGCTTTAAGTGTGCTTATTTCATCCTTTCAGACCAATATTAGAATTGCAGTCTGCATCAGGGCCTTGGGCTAGAGGAAGTGTTCGTGGGCCGAAGGTTGACTCGAGGGGCTATTCTGGTTGCTTGGTTTTTATTCCGAATTCTGTTCTTTGAGAAATCGGTCGCTGTGGTTTTGTGCTAACGTGTGTGAGCCCAAACCAGGACAATACGTGATCTGTGTGACCAGCCCACAGTTCTGTGTCTTCTTGCTTCGTTTACAAAAATAAGACAGCCTTAGCTCAAAGTCGAATTCAAAATGGTTGTGTGTGTTTGGTTGGTATTCAGTCCATTGTGCTTATTCATTTGTTTGATCATCCGGGCAGGGTCCCCGCCTGGTTCTACACTCTTGGTTTTCTGTCTTGTGGTTTTCACTGTGGTTTGACTCAAGCCTGCACCTTTGCGTCTGCATATCACTGGGTTTTATTTCATGTTAAAATGATCCAGCATTACCTTGGAAGGTGGTGTTGAGCATTTCTACGAAGCCGAAACGTTAAGGACACGCTCTGCTCCTGGCTTCTGGCGTGCTTGTTCCTAGACAGACACGCAAACCTCTCTTCCCGGCACGTTCCCAGGCTCTCTTCTGGGATTGGAACGAGTGGACTCTGGTCATTAGTTATTCTTACCGAAAGCAGGTCCCCTCACCTCCCGGGATCACCAGTGGCCCCACAATCAGTGTCTCCCTCACCTCCCTGCCGTTTACTTTGTGTGATGTTGGGCCCTGCTGAACTCTGGGAACTCTGTGACTTTGTATGTTACCCAACAGACGATTCCCAGGTGATTTTTCTGTGGATTCTTTGGGACTTTCTATGTAGACGGTCTTATCTGAGAATGTGGAAGTCTTTCTTTTTTTCCTTCCAGTTTCAATGTCTTTTATTTCTTTTTCCTGCCGGATTACGTTGACCAGTACAATGTTAACTACGAGTGGTGAGAGTGGACGTCCTTGCCTTGTTCCCAGTGTTGGTGAGGAAGCGTTCAGCCTTCGCCACTGAAGATCACATTAGATGTAGACTTGCCCAAGTAGATTGAAAATTCCTTAGTACTGGACGAACTATGTCTTCCGCTCCTTTTGGCTTCAACCTACTTCACGGGCCAGCTTTTTAATTCCTACAACAACTTGTCGTGATTGGGTGCTGTAGAGTGTTGTCTTTGGCGTAAAACATCTAGCCCGGCCGTGACTAAGATAAGAAGTAGTCTATTTTGGTGGAAGGCACCATGTACTGAATTAGCTATTTAAAAATAGCGGTGATGGAAACATCTAGCAGCACAGATGTGTGGTGAAGAGTCAGCATGGTCTCCAGGTCCAGCATGAGGCTGTCCTACTAGCCGCTCGTACAAGGACCAGAGGGCCATGGCTGCCAGCGGAAGGGTGGATAGACAGTGCACGGTGTGTGGTATGTGGGAAGTGGACGAGTATTCGTCCACAGAAAGGAAGGAAGAACTGGTACATGTTACAACATGGATGGACCTCAACAATGTACTAAGTAAAAGCAACAGGTTACAAAAAGCCACATCCTGTAGGATCTCATTTTTATGAACTGTCCAGAAGAGGCAAATCCGTATACAGAAAGTGGGGGGTGGGGGAGAGGAGCGGCTGGAGAGCAAAAATGAACTAATGGGCGTGGGGTTTCTGTTGAGATGATGGAAATGCTCTAAATTTAGGTCTGGTGGTGGTTCTAAAACTCTGCGGTTATGCTAAAAACCATTGAATTGCACACAGGTGTAGTTTATGGCATGCAAATGATGTCTTAACAAGATGTTAAAAACAAAAAGGACACAAAAGCTAAATTATTGAGGAATGAGCAGGCTGGATAATGATTTAACTGGAAGACCAGGGTGAGGGGCCGAGCCACGCCGGTTTGAAGAGGCAGTGTCTGGGAAGAGGGACCACCTTGGAAGAGGGGGACATTCAGATTGGGGGCTAGACACCCGGTGCTTCCCATCTAGGTCAGCCCTCCCGCTTTCCCCAACACCGACAACCAGGGGTCACAGGAGAGCTTGGGGTGGGGCACTTTTGGAAGCTGATGACTGCAGCAAAAAGTCATCATCACGTAGATCGATAAAAAGACCTCAAGAAGACCCCACCAACGATGCAAAAATGAGCACATTCAACTAGAGCTGTAGACTAAGAAGCGACTAGAATGAACAAGTAACACCAGTAACCAGAAAACTAATTCCTTCTCTTTTTTTCCCTTTCTTTTTCAGACTATAGCCTTCGTTTTCCCTTGGTGAGTACAAAACTTTAAAATTACTTTTCTGATGTGTAGGTACCAAAAAAAAAATGTGTGTGGGATTTCATTGGTAGAGAAGCATTATTTCTACAGAAAGAGGACCAGACCAATATGATGAGCTGGTGTATTTGAATATTATCCCTTCACTTGCTTGAAGAGGCTCATACCATACTTTTGGTTACGTCATTGTGTGTGTGTGTGTGTGTGTGTGTGTGTGTTTAAAACCTGGCTTTGCTGTTCAGTCTCCTGAACTGTATTGTGGAGAAAACAATTTGCACGGGCTCTCCTTTCGCTGACTTGTCCTTACTGCTCACAGGGCCTCGCCTTATCTCCCCGAACACATTGGGCGACTCTTAGGGAACACGGAGGCACGTAATTGCATTGATGGTAATTGCCTCTTAAATTGATCTGCTTTGGGGAAAACTGCTGAAAAGGAGCTTTTCTGGACTGCACTTTGGTTAAAAAGAACAATGTCATTGTCATGTAATTTTATGCCTTTTGAGAACCAGGCAATGTTCCATGGCCTTGATGTCCTAGTACTTAGAGAAGGAAACACCACCGCCTTTTTGTGTTTTCCTCGGTCGACTTACTGGTGTTAAGACCCCCTAAAGACACAGAGAGAAGCAAATCTAAGAGCGTCTGGATGGCCGCAGTGCGTGGACAAGTGGGGCCCGGTGCGCAGGGGTGCGTGTGCTCACGTCCGGGGGGGGCGTGGTGGGATGCAGGCAGCCAGGAAGTTGTGTTTCTCACACGCATCACCTCGTATGAAATACTCTGATTCTGTCCTACAAGCCTGTGGGCCAATTGTTTTACTTTGGTTCCCCCTCCCCTTCTGGTCCCGTGGCACTGTTTCATCTGGGCGTGAACGCTTCTGGTGTTCCTGGTGTGACCAGATGCGTGTGGGGGGTATGGGCTGCTGCTCCCCCTCTCAAAGGAATGCAGGTATACCCAGCGATTCATCGCGATAGAGCGCAGGGAAGGCTCCATTTGCCACCTGCTAATGTAATTGCGTTGACCCTCTTCTCTATCACATTGTTAACGGATGGTAATCAGTTTTCGATGGCATGATCTACGTCAGCAAATGCAAAAGCTAACCGCGGGCTCCAAGAGCAGGAATGTCACTGGAGTCATATTCAGGGCGTAGAGACTCAAGTACAAGAAGTCTGCAGTTCCTTAGCCCCTCGGAATCCTAAGGGAGACGTACTGGCTCACGCATATCAGTTTTGGTGGGTAGTAAACACGCTGTTCACGAGAAGCAGGGGCCCCTGTCTTGCTGAAATGAAACACTAGGGGGTCCCGTCCCACAGACGCATCTCCTTCCCAAGTACAAGATCTGGGTTATGATTCATTACAAGCATCTGACCTTTGCCTTCCTTGGCTTTCCGCTCAGCACTGGTTCCTCCAAATACGGTCTCGCCATTTGCCCGTGCTGGGCTTCCTGTCCTCTTGGCAACTGGACCTGCTTCCTGGCCACGTCACTCAACCTGGTCTCATCCTTCATCCCCCCGCCCCCTACTTAAGGTTTATTTATTTATTTTGAGAGAGAAAGAAAGAGAGAGAGAGAGTGCGTGCACATGAGCAAAGAAAGAGAGGGTGAGGGACTCCCAAGCAGGCTCTCTACTGTCAGCACAGAGCCCGATATATGGGTCGAACCCAAGAACTGTGAGACCATGACCTGATTCGAAGTCAAGAGCCAGATGCTTAGCTGACTGAGCCACCCAACCTCCCTTCACCTCCCTTTTTTTATGTTAATTTTTAAATGTTTTATTTATTTCTGAGAGACAGAGAGAGAGATAGCATGAGCAGGGGAGGGTCAGAGAGAGAGGGAGACACAGAATCCGAAGCAGGCTCCAGGTTCTGAGCTGTCAGCACAGAGCCCGACGTGGGACTTGAACCCAGGAACGGTGAGATCATGACCTGAGCCGAAGTCGGACGCTTAACAGACTGAGCCACCCAGGCACCCCTCACCTCCCTTTCAATAGGGAAAGTAAAGGTTGCTCTAGGAAGCTATGAGTTGTTAGATAAAAGGGAATTTTTTCTTCCATGTGAGGAAGGTCTGTTCAAACATGGCCGCCCCCCACTTTGGTGGCTACTTTATTTAAAGCTTTCGTTTGGAATCTGCCCTTGGGGGTGTCAGAGTTAGGACATCTGATGGATCTCTTAGCTTAAACTTTCATTGCTAAACATTTGAGTCTTGTTCCAGAGCTTCCAGATTTCAACCTACAGAAAGGAAGTTATTTCTAATGTGTGGGGTTAGACACTTGTTCTTGAGTCCGTTAGAACTAAATCGCTCACTTTGGGCAGGGCAGGAGACAGCAGGCCCCCTGAGGTTGGTGACTGTCCCGAGGAGCCAGTAAACACCTGCTGGGTGAACACAGGAGCCCTGGGGGCCGCCTCTGCTCTTGGCTGCAGTCACTTCCCAGGACCATTATAACCTGAGTGAGCTCACCCCACGTTAGCCGGTAATAGAATTGTAATTAACATCACAAAATTATGACAGTTGTTTCCAACGTTTAAAGATGTCATTTAGGGGCACCTGAGTGGCTTAGTTGGTTGAACGTCCAACTCTTGATTTTGGCTCAGGTCATGATCTCAGGGTTGTGGAACTGAGCCCTGTATTGGGTTCCACACTAGGCATGGAGCCTGTTTAAGATTCTCTCTCTCTCTTTCTCTCTCTCTCTCTCTCCCTCTCTCTCCCTTTCCCTCTCCCTCTCTCCCTCTGTCTCAAATAAAAACATAAAAATAAGGGGCACCTGACTGGGTCTGTCAGTTAAGCATCTGACTTTTGATAGGTTACTCAGGTCATGATTTCACGGTCACGGGATCCAGCGGGCTGTGCACTGATCTTGGAGCCTGCTTGGGATTCTCTCTCCCCCTCTCCCTCTGCCCCTCTCCTGCTCACGCTCTCTCTCAAATTAAATTAATAAATTTTAAAACATTGAAATTAAAATCTAAGTAAAAAGTAAAAAAATAAAGAGGGCATTTAACTGGGTAGCAATGTAAGTGCCAGCCCTGTAACGGAGGGCAGAGGAGTTCTGTTTTCCTAGCAATAAACCCTGCTTTTTCATTAAAAAAAAAAAAAAGCCACATGTTAATACCTAGGCTTAAAAAAGAAAGTCAACTCTCCCCCGTTAAACTGGATTAAGAGCGGTCTTTGGCATGACCACCAGCCTCTGATTTTCTTTTGTTGCTCCATTTTGTGCTATGTAAACACAGACCTGGGAAGTAATACTATAGTTCATATCCACCATCAGATACGACCAAAGTCCCTCAACCCGAGATCGCTTCGACTCTGCGGGTCTCCGTTGCCTAATATTTTAATAATGCGGTAAAATGTCGGAATTAAGAATTTATGCAGCACACGTAATTAAGGTTTAAATCTCTTCTCCAGCCTCTTCGAGGTCTTATATTGTTATACCAAAGGCTATCCACCAGTAAGTAAAATTAAGTGATCCTGTAACTTGGCTCTTCCACTTTGGTTCGTGGAAATACCAAAGGCATAAAAGGCAATGAAATTAAAGCGCTGATATTAACAGTGAGTTTAATTTTAAAATTAAGTTGGAATATTTATTCGCTAGCTGTCTCCTCTTTCATGATCTCTTCTAAGTTATTTTTCTTCCTTGGTGTTGGTGGGAGTGGCCACCGAGGCAGGAAAGGAAAGAAGAATCTGAAAAGTTTTCAAATAGGTGCAGGGGCCTGGTCTGTGTCTGGCAAGGCAGGCGGACCCCTCCAAACATGCCTTCTGACCACCTCGGCTGGGACGCCCTTTCTGGAACGGTCTCTCTGCTGGGCTCTGCGTCTGCAGAAAAACAATGACAAGCTAGATGCAGAGCACAGGAAACGTGAAAACTTTCTCAGGTATTTGATTCCTGTTTCCTGCCTTTGCCCTGTTCTCGGGTTTTATCAGCATCGCTGGTTCCTATGGGTTTCCCATCCGAGCAAAACATGTGCCTCCCAACAGCGAAGAAGTGACTCTCCCGTCTCTGAAATCGGAAGTTGACTGTAAACGGGAAGAATGCCTTCGGACCTGCTGGTGACAAGTGGATTAATCCCTCATTTCCATCCCCCCACCCCCCCACCCCCCGCCCTCTCCGGGAAAGTTGCAACGTTCTTCCAAGAAGTTCCTCCTCCAAGGGTCTGCTAGGTAATTGTCATACGGCAAAGCCATGGATACTAACCAGTCACGGGTTCCACTTAGAGGAAATAGGAACACGGCTTTTCTGTATAAACTCGCGTCTGGCCCCTGAGCTCCCGCAGACCCGGTTCAGAGCTGCAGTTCTTCTAGAACTCCTTCTCCAGCCGGCAGGAAAACATGGATTCCCGCGGGCCAGGCCGGCTCCCCAGCGCCGTCCCGGGAGGACCGGAGGTAAAGGGGGGTTGGAAGGGGAGCCCTCTCCTGGCCTGGGATGCGCGTCCTGGTCGTGTGTAATGTAACCCCTACGGCGCTCGGAAACTCAGGGGAGGAATGTCCTCAGGAAGCGGTCAGTAAGCGAAACCCTGGCGAGCGCCTCAGCTAACTGTGTCCGGCCCGGTGCAGGAAATCTGGGATTTGGGCTGCAGGAAACTGCTTTAATCCGCCACAGCCGGGCCAAGTGGCGCATGGGGACGGTGGCCAGGGGCCGGCGGCTTGTCCGGCTGCCAGGAATCCAAGGTGACGTCCACCGTTGGCGAAAACAATCCCCACTTACTGTTGGGGCCCCAGGCCGACTGGATGACACATCAGAATCCCGCCCTTTCTAAGTGGGACGTTTCCTTTTTTGTTTTTTATTTTTTCATAATCAGACCCACCCTCTCCACTTGCCTTACCAGCTAGCTGTGTGGAGTGGCATTTTAGTTAAAGGTGACACGGTGAGACACGGGAAGGGCCTGGTCTGCAGGACGGCGGGCCGGCCTTCAGGGGGCTTGTGGTCAGGTGCACGAGGCAGGCTGGCGTTCTGCGTGCCAGGCTTTCCCGCCTTTGCCCTTCCAGTGTGGAAACAGATGGCGTCCTCAGCTGCCCGTCTGTGCCCGCTGCCTGACGAGTGGCATCAGTAACACATGGGGGGGGGGGAAAGGGGAAGAAGACAAGAAGTATATCAAACTTTTTGGGTTTATGAATTTTTTCTTAATATATGTTTTTTTAATGTTTATTATTTTTGAGAGAGAGACAGAGCATGAGCAGGGGAGGGGCAGAGAGAGGGAGACACAGAGGATGAAGCAGCTCCAGGCTCCGAGCTGTCAGCACAGAGCCCAATGCAGGGCTTGAACTCACAAGCCAAGAGACATGACCTGAGCCGAAGTCAGACGCTTAACAGACTGACCCCTCCGGGCGCCCCTGGGGGTGTGACTTACAGAGGGATTTCTCAGAGCCCCCGCCCCCGGGGCCACAGAATCAGGAGTGAGGTCTGCCCAATGGAGGGAGAGGGAATCGATCCCCATTCCATACGGGAACTCACTCTCCCCCAGCTATAGTCCTGTGGCCTGGGGGTGTCCCCGTGTGAATCGGACATTGAGCAACAGGAGGATAAATCCATTCTTTTCGAAAACTGACCATTTGAGGTGACTTTTTTTAAGAGCTTATTATGATACAGAGTTTGGTATAAAATATTTAAAATGTTGGAAAACTCTCTGTGGAATTGCTGAACAAAAATATGCCCTATAACGGATCCTCTGAGTAGCTTTACTTCTTGTTTCAAGTGGAAATGAGCATAAGGAACAAACAAACTGGATTTGTGTTATTTCATGATGGGGGCCTGATTGGATTCTAGTGACTTTTTAAAAATATGTTGATGGTGTTTAGCTGACTTCAAACACCCCACCAAGACAGGTCTGCTATCAGAAATGACAAGATCTTGTGTTCAAATCTTATATATAAAAAATATGTTGAGAACCACCGCGTTACCACGCTACTGCTGGGGAGAAATGAATTTTTTTAAATTGTCATGTTGGTGGAAATTATTATTCGCAAACACAGGACTTGATCTATTTCCTGTTTTGCCGGATAAGTTAAATGCCTTATGCTGAAAACACAAATTGCATTTATAAGCACGCACACGCGTGTAGAGCACAGTTTGCAGAGCTGCGGTGGCCCATCTCACTCGGGCCTCCGAGATCCCTGGAGGCCGTGCAGGGGTGTGTCCCCACCTCCACCTCGAAGAAGACAAGACAGAGACCCAGGCGGCCCGGAGAAGCGAGCGGGCAGGACAGTGGGAGGGACTCACCAGGGTCCAGCAGCCCCTACTCTGGGCACAGGTTTCCTGTGAAGCCGAAAACCCAGGTCGCACTCATTCACGCCCCCCGCCCCCCGACAACGAGGAGACAGACCTGCCAGAAAGAAAACAACATTTTCCATTGTGAAAAATATCCTTCTGCAGTTATGCAAGGAATAGAGGACAGTCGTAAATAAGGACATGTCCCCTGGGCTCTGCAAACGGCGTGCTGGTAGATAATTATATTTTGGAACAACTTTATGATCAGCAGAGTTGATCTTGGCCAGAATTCCAAATGTTTCCACACGCTATCTGCTGACCAAATCCAGTGTTCTAATCTCTTTTCACACACCGGCCAGGCTTCCTATCAGCGCGTCCCAGGTTTGGGGTGTCCCCTCCACCGGTGTGCATCAGGCGGCCCCTGTGGGCTCATAATTTTGCCAGGTCTTCAAACACCAATGGGCAGGTCCGAGTTCCGGCCTGAGGAAATATTGCCGGTAGGGCCTGTGTCAGAATCCCTTCCTCAGCAAGTGGGATTGTGGGTTTTGCACAGGATCCTGGGAAGGGATTGGACAGACAAAGAGTTCGAATGACTTAGACATATCCCTTCATGCCCTGAGTCATGCCTTCTTTGTCTAAAAAGATAAAGGGCTGGGTGAGAATTCTTTTTAAGGTCTCTTCTAGACATAAAGTTGATGACGAAGGGAGATACCTCTTTGGATGTTGAGATAACACAGAAATCTCCCTAAAGTAGCTACTGCTGTGAATCCGCTGAGTCGGGGCCAGTTACATCCATCTCCTTCCCTTCTGGGATGCAGTCTACACCTCCTGATGTACATGTTTTATAATCTCCGCTTGGAAAAGAAAGTGGCTGTCCTTTGCTGCTCTCTTTGCCTTCTACTCTTGTTTATGTTAGCTCCCACAGCCTACAGAGGAACCAGGAACATAGAAAGGAGGGCCTTATTAGTGCGAAAACACATATTTTTAAATGTTTATTTATTTTTGAGAGAGCTAAACTGAATGCAGCCAGAGGAGGGGCAGAGAGAGAAGGAGACACAGAATCCGAAACAGGCTCCAGGCTCTGAGCTGTCAGCACAGAGCCCAATGTGGGACTTGAACTCACAAACTGTGAGATCATGACCTAAGCCGAAGTCGGACACTTGACCAGCTGAGCCACCGAGGTGCCCCAGTGGGAAAACATTTTTGAAAGGCAGGCTTCTTACATGCACGAAGTCAAAACTGTGGATCCTGGGGCTTTGATTTTCAAACTTCAGCGAAGCCTGAGTGAGTAAAACAAAGGTACTTTCTCCTCTGTTCTGAGATCCATTCGGGCAAATGGTTCTGGGGGTTGTGGGATGGTTTGTTCTACCTGAGAAGTGATTCACAGGGAAGGCGGATCGGTTCATCTTGTCGGAAACCCCCGGTGCCGCTCTGCTTCCCTCTGGTGCCAGTTACCAGCAGAACAGGCTGGAAAGTGCGTGTCGTGGGGAGGAAGGTAGCGTCCTGAACGCACGCCGTGTGAGCCAGGTCGCGCTCGGAGCCATCACTGTTTCCAAGTCCTGTGTCTGGCTTCCTTCCAACGTGCAGTCAACGCCGACATTCTGTTGCGCTGTTTCCTGTTGTGGGCGGATTTATTTAATTTTTAATGAGTGATTCACAACCCATGGCCGTATGTTTTTCCTCCTGCTGAGAATTAAGACATGTTTCCTTTAAAAAATGATTTTTTCTGTCATCTGGGCAGCGTGGTGCTCAGCGTGTTTGGGACGAGGGGACACGGTGATATCACCAGCCTCCCTGGGGCTCTTACGAAATAGCAGTGGGGAGGTCGCCCTGTGACTACGGTGCTCGAGGGCAGAGGAGGTGGGACCTCAGGGAACATCCCTGGACCCTCCTTTCTCTACAAGTGTAGTTGAATGCCGTGTAGCTGTTTAAAAAATTTTTTTTCATGTTGCTACAAATCCATTCCGCTTGGAAAGCCTCATGGTCGGCGTCCCTCCGGGAGAGCCGAGTCACATGGTCAGTTTCCACGCACTCAGGCCCCCCTCCCCGTCTGCCTGTTACTCCACATGGCCTCTGTCCTCCCAACTGTGCTCATGGACCCCTGCTGGTCCATAACCTTAATGGAAAGTAGCACCTGGGGGGGGCATCTTGGGGACCGGAGCTGCTGAGCCCCCATCTCAGGGTCGCTCCCTGCCAGCCTGATTCCATCCTCGGCTTATCGGCGCTGCCCCTTCCGATGGATGGGGGTGCAGTCGTCTGCACGGTGAGGCGCTCCCGCCCGGCCCGGGCGCAGACAGTGAGCCTGCCGGCCAACCTCATGCCCCACGCCCGGCACCAACACGGCGCTTGTGGACTTAGTCAGAAATCCAAACACCTCTGAGGTATTCAAGTACCACGTCAGAATTTTTTTTTTTTAAAGAAGGCTCCATGCCAGGCAATGCGGGGCTTGAACTCACAACTCTGAGATCAAGACCTGAGATCATGAGTTGGGAGTTCAACTGATTGAGCCACTCAGGTGCCCCCCAGAAATCTAAATACTGCATCAGGGCCACCTGGGTGGCTCAGTCGACTGAGCGTCTGTCTTTGGCTCAGGTTCTGATCTTATGTTTTGTGGGTTTGAGCCCCACGTCGGGCTCTGTGCTGACAGCTCAGAGCCTGGAGCCTGTTTCAGATTCTGCGTCTCCCTCTCTCTCTCTCTGCCCCTCCTTCTCCCCTGCTCATGTTCTCTCTCTTTCTCTCTCAAAAAAATTAATAAATAAAACAAATATTAAAAAAATTTAAATACCACATCAGATATACAAATATAACACCAAGAATCTAAGTACCGAGTCGGCTATCCAAGCACCTTCTCTAGAAATTCAAGTGCCTGGTTAAAATTCAAGTAGCATATCAGAAATCCAAGTACTTCTCACCAACAGTGCCAAAGTATTTGATGATTTCACTGCTATGTGGAATTTAAGAAACACAGCAGGTAAACACAGGGGAAGGGAAGGAAGACTAAGATAAAAACAGAGAGGGAGGCAAACCGTAAGAGACTCTTAAATACAGAGAACAAACTGAGGGTTGATGGGGGGAGGATGGGCCACGTGGGGGATGGGCATTGGGGAAGGCACCTGTTGGGATGCGTGCTGGGTGTTGTATGTAAGAGATGAATCACTAAATTCTACTCCTGAAACCAATACTACACTGGATGTTAACTGACTTGAATTTAAATTAAAAAAGAAACCCAAACACTTCTTTTTGAGCCCAGGTACCACTCAGCATTTGTCATTATCGTGCATTATTGGGGCCTTCATTTTTCATGAGAATGTGTTGACCACTTTCTGAAGTTCATTTTAAAAGGTAAAAAAGTTAACTTCTATTTCAGCTGGGCTGTTATGCATTTTATAGACATTTGCCTGTTGTCTAGGTCACAGTGACCCTGGGAAATAGGAAGCAGTTTGTAAGTGCCCCAAGTCACACTGGCCAAGGGTCAGCGGGTGACTGAGGACATTTTTTCTTGACGTTTCTTTTCTTTCTTTTTTAACTTTTTTAATGCTTTTTATTTATTTTTGAGAGACAGAGAGATCAGGGGAGGGTCAGAGAGAGAGGGAGACACAGAATCCGAAGCAGACTCCAGGCTCCGAGCTAGCTGTCAGCACAGAGCCCGACGCGGGGCTTGAACCCATGAACCACGAGATCATGACCTGAGCTGAAGCCGGACGCTTAACCCACTGAGCCACCCAGGCGCCCCATTTTCTTGACGTTTCTAATCCAGATACTGTGAAAGACTGAGAACCAGTGTCAGCAGGATCTCGGCAATCCTGGTAGGAAGTTTCTTCAATCCCCAGGAATGGGCTTTCTTTGAGGATATGGTTAAAAGAGAATTACATCCTCATCTTGGGAAATGAAAAGTCACATTAAGCGAATGGCTGGTGAAGGAGCGTTACCGGCTTGGCTGTGGAATAAGCGTGTTGTCTTGAACTCCTGTTTTCTCCTCTCCATGATTTGTAGAAGATGAGAAACGTCACTGAAACAGTCGCCTGGTTGGAGAGGAGACAAGGGGACAGAGAACAACTGAGTGGGCTCTGCACCTGGCTGTGGCCTGCGGGACGCGGCAGCTGCAGGGGCCGCCAGGGTCCTCGCTGGGACCCAGCAGATCCCCAGCTCCAGGAATGATCGCAGAGCTGGGGGGAATGAAAGGGTGGCCGGGCGCAGGTGGTCAGCAGAAAGAAAACTCCACCTTTGCGTTCTCCGCAGTCTCTGGGGTGGCACTTAGGTGACCAGGGCTGGGTGCAGAAGACGTTGGATTGCTTGTTCAAAATGCAGGACGAAAAGCCTTTTCCTTTCTTGTGCGGTCTCTCTCTGAACCTGTCATGTTGCTTTTTCTGTTTTGTTTTACCTTCTATTCAATGTCATGGCCCCTGGGACACGGTGGGGCTCCAGGCAGCGCAGACCGTCACAGACGCCCGAGACCGGGCCTGGGGACTTGGTAGGGAAGTGCGCTCACGTCAGGGGGTAGGAAGCAGAGACTCAAGAACTGCCCTGGGGAGGTGGCAGCAGGTGGGCCAGGCTTGAGCAAGGCTGCAGGGTCCCGGAGCCCTGCACCATTGTCCCATCAGGCTGCGCCTTCAAAGCACAGAAATTCAGAGCTAAAATTATCACAGACTTCAAGACAGCGGCTACTGGGCATGAAACGCCATGCCCCGGGTGCTTCTGAGTGTGGGTCTCTGGGCGACGGCTCTGGTCTCACACCCCCACAGCAGCCCAGTTGCAAGAAATGACGGTCAGAGCGCTGGAATGTTCAATCGTGGACTTTGTAATAAAGACCTTATGCTCCCTAGGAATGCGGTCCATTCCCAACGGGTACTTTATTTCTCTCTGATGGCATCATTAATTTCCGGGAAGGTCTTCCCTGCCTACCCGGAAACAGCCCTGGTGACCCAGCCCCCAACCCCACGTCACGTTCCGCCACCCTGTTTCACTTTCTTTACGTTGTCCTTGAAGCACTGGCTCGAGGGTGGTATGTCTGCACTCTGTCCCCTTCAGGGCTGTAGGGTCCCCAGTGAGGGCACGAGGAGGGAACACGCATTTAATATTCCTTATCCTGCTGTACACCCTTTTTGGATCAAGGTGGATATAAATAAACAAAGGAAGTTATCCAGCACCCCCAAACGCAGAGTGCAGAGTGGGGGGCTTGCCGGAACTTGGGCACACCTGCCAGGAGGCCGAGCACACCAAAACAATCATGCGCCTTTTCGGGCCTCCATTTGAAGGACCTAAGCGGGGTCCCTGAGGCCCCTAAATTCTCAGGGTCGGCAGATCCAGAATCACACCACGGAATTACTCAGCGAGTGCTCAGCTGGTGGCCCGGAGCCTGCGGCGGGGTTTGAAAGTGGACAGCCCCCAACGCTTTCTGGAGTTTCATAAAGAGCTTCATGCGATAGGTTGTTACAAACACCCACGTGAAAGCCTTCTTCTCCTGTGATCATTGCAATATTTGGTGGGTCTTCTGGGCGGCACAGCCCAACGGCTAAAGCAAGCATTGCCTGGGGTGGTTCAGAGTTTGCTGAGCGTTGGGGAAAACTGTCAGGTCAGGAACCCAATCATTCTTATGTGCCTCTTCTATCATTTCTCTTTTTTATAAGTTTATTTATTTTGAGAGAGAGTAGGAGCAGGGGAGGAGCAGAGAGAGAGGGAGAAAGAGACTCCCAAGCAGGCTCCTTGCTAACAGCACAGGGGCTCGGGATGACCTGAGCTGAGATCAAGAGTCAGATGCTCACCTGACTGAGCCACCCAGATGCCACCACTCCCCCCTCCCCCGCCATTTAGCATTTCTGCCCGTGTTTATAGTCATTCTACACACGCGTGCACACACACTGGGAAGAAAAATATCCCAGACCACCTTGAAGTAAATGGATTTGACCTCTGTTTCTAGAATGTGTGTTCGTTCGTGGGAAGTAGGGAGCTTTGAGAGTTCAGCAAGCCCTCAACTCCGCCTGCCCTGCCGTCGCTGACAGCCCCAGCGCTGAAAGAGTCCAGCGTCTCCAGGAAAATTCATCTCATGGACATCTCGTTGCCAGGAGCCAGCGCGACTCACTTTCCATTTCAAGATGACATGAGGGCTCATGTGTGACTCCCAGTGTGGACCTGGAGCCGCGAATGAGGTCTAATTATTTGAAGGGGAGGGAGCCTGTCTAAGGCGGACATTGAGTGCCTGCAGTGTCCGTTGCTCAGTAACGTAATTTTACCTGCGTTTCACCAAAGGCAGGTAAAGGGGCAAAGCCCATTTAATATTGATACACATGCAGGGGAAGATCTCAGAACGTGTTCAAATCCTCGCTTCACCATAAAAAATAAGCAGCAGTGGACGGGGTGAGACAGATGCCAGTGGGCGCACTGGGAGGGCGGGCAGCGCAGCGGTGCCCCACTCTTCTGCGTCCTACCAACTTAGCCACGAAGCACATCAAATTGCTCAGGTTTCTAACTGTACAACCTCTAGCCCAAGAAGCTCCTTCCAGAAGGTCCACAGCCGAGGCCACCCCTGCTTTCTTAAGCGTGGCCCCTCGGGATGGACTCATGTCTGTGGTTGGCCATCCGTCCAGTAACCCCCATCCCGTCCCCACTTCCGCTGTCCACTTCCTTCAATGTCAGCAGCTCAGCTCATGAAAACTCTTCCTTGATGTGAGGAGGGCGCTTAGGGGAGCTGGAGCACCCGGTGCCCCAGGCCCTGCAGGCACGGATACCCGGCGGGGGCGCCCTGGCTGTTGGGAGTCACTGTAAATGCTGCGTCCCTCCCCCCGTTTCTTTGTGGAGTGGGTGTCGCAAGAAGTGTGTCTATTCATTGTTGTAGCCTTGGTGTAAGGCCCCCATGACATTCTTTCCTATGTGGGGAGACTTTTCCTTCTGTTCCTAAAACAACAAAGCTTCTCAGCCTCAAGCCTGACCAATCCTAATAGAATCGTGGCAAAAAAAAAAAAAAAAAGGAGAGAAGAAAAGAACAAGAAAGACGAAAAAGTAAAGCAAAGCAAAAACCAAACAAACAAATAAAGGGCATTGGTGGGGATGGGGGGCGGGAGTGACTGGGGAGAACGAAAGGGTGCAGGTACAAATAACGTGGCTCAAACTCAGGCTAACTTCATGGTTTGGGGCCACATTTAGAATAGACATTTTCCTTGAAGCTTGGTTTTCGTTAACTGCCGCCCTTTTGCAAATAGTGGCTTCTTTCTCCTGTTTTGATTAACGCCGTCCCGTCGGGAGGCCAAGCCAGCCCTTAAGACCGTTTTGCCACAAGAGCTCAGGGCAGCCGGTGTCCAGATACACTCAGCATCTGCGGACGGTGAAGCAGTGAAGTCCGTGGGCTCCGAAGGGAGGTTTCCGCCTGCCATCTTCAAGGCCATCCGTCACGTCCCTGCTCTGCTGCAGGGCTGTCACGGGGCAGACACCCTCTCCCAGCCTGGACTCTGGGGCTGGGGCCTCAGAGGACCGGCATCTTCAGGTTCAAGTGGAGTTCAGCACGTGCATAGTAGTACCTCCGTGTTTTATTGGTATTGTTGCTTTGAGCCAGACGTCATGGGTTGGAGACCTCAGGAATGAGCAGAAGCGTGCGTGTACGTATTTGGGTGTGAATGTGTGTGCGCAGCAGTTACAAGTAAAAGCCAGATAGGAGACGGACACACGGAACTCGGCCGATGCTTCAAACACGAATAGGGCAGAGGTTCAATTAATGGGCGCTCCCAGCTGCACAAAAAATGTACCTTCGGTGATTTCTCGCTTTATCACTTCTGCTTTCTGAGAAGCTTTCCTTGGATCATGGGAAATAGTGAGACATTTTTCCTTACATTATTAAAGGGGTTTATTGTACGGAGTTTCTTCTCCTTGTCTTCCATCTCGCGGCACATGTCCGTGGCCTTGGATCCAGGGCACTGCCCGCTGTCGCCGTTCGTCACCACCGTGAGATGGGCTGGGACTTCTATTAACTAAGTTTTCTGTAGCCAGGTGTTTGATTTCCGGAAAGCCTGTGCCATGGGAAGCAGGCGGTTTGGTTGAGTGTGTGGTGTGGCTGCAGAGGGACACGGACCAGCTCACAGCAGCCATGCCGCAGCGTCGCCATGGCAACCGGTGGAAATAATGGCCCCCTTCGGGAATACAGGAGATCTCAATCCTGGCCGCGCTGGCTGTCTGCAGGAGAGATGGTCTTCGATGACTGTCTCCGAATTTCCTTATCAACAGAACCTGAAGGAGAAGCAGCGTTTTCAGAAAATAAATGGATTTAGAGACAACTAACGTGATCGTCTAAGTCACCGGGGACAGCAAGGCAGCGACTGGAGAGGCTGGTGATGGAAAAGCACGGGCATCCGTGCTCCACGGTTCCAGTGATGGCGCAGAGCCCGGTCCCCGGCCCTGCCCCGCAGCACACCCAGCACCGTCCTTGGCACATAGCAAGTACTCAGTAAACAGCACTTCAGATCAAGTGCTCAGGACCCAGTGAAAGTCAGTGCCTGGGGCTGGTCAGAGGAAATGTAATAGTATTTTTTTTTAATTTTTTAAAATGTTTTTATTTATTTTTGAGAGACAGAGAGAGACAGTGCGATCAGGGGAGGGTCAGAGAGAGAGGAAGATACAGAACCCAAAGCAGGCTCCAGGCTCGGAGCTGTCAGCACAGAGCCCGACGCGGGGCTTGAACCCACGAACTGTGAGATCATGACCTGAGCTGAAGCCGGATGCTTAAGCAACTGAGCCACCCAGGCACCCCGTATTTTTTTTTAAAGTGAGACAGGACAGCAAACCCTCGTCCAATGTCATGTGCCTCTTTGGGGCATTTTTGTGAGCATCTCTCTGGAAGACCAGAGCCATGTTAGGACTGTCTGTGCACCCATGACACCAGCACTCACCACCCCTCCTTGGGGATGGGGAAGGGCACTTTCTTTATGAAGCCACCACTTTCCCAGGGATGTGGTTCAACCCACAGCATGTGAAACACGGAAGCTTCTGCTTTGTCACTAGGGAAGGAGGACTTGGTAAGAACAGGCAAGCAAGCAGCAGAGATTTTCAGCGTTTTGGATCACAGACAAGAGAGTAATCTTGTGGGCACATTTCCCTTTTTATTTTAGGAAGTGCCATGGAAGAAAACAGAGATATTTTTGATATGAGAAGTTGACTCTGCAGATCAGCACTGTGCCTGAAATAGAACTGCTCTTTAAGCCGAGTGGAAAACTCTAGAATGAAAAAAATGTACCTTTACACCCTGTTTGGAGGAAAGGCACTCCCAATGGATGTGCCCGGGAGCCTGTTTTTTGCACGTTTGCACTGTGTTTGCATTTGAAATTCCTTTTGCCTTGAAAGAGCCCTTTTGAAGGTATAACAGGAGCATAACTTTTGCTTGAAAATGGCATCTCCGGCGCTGGCATGGGGGACTGTGATCGGGGCTGACCCTGTCTTCTCCTCCCCTCTGCCTGCGGGGCCCCGGGGGCTCTCCCGTCCTCTGCCCTCCGACTGCAGCGCACGTCCCAGGGGCGCTGCTCGCCCGGTGGGGACTGGCCACAGCAGGAGCCACCCCAGCCCGCTCCCTGTGTGCCGCCTTTCCTACTCATTTATTTTAAGCATTAAAAAAAAGCCACTACACCACTATGGTTATAAATTTATTTTTAAGTATTTATTTCAACGAGAGATGAGCGCTCTCTCCTGTCACTTTTTCCCTGCTGGATTTTTGCTCTGGCTTGTGACCACGTCCTCTGAGTGCCAGCAGGCTCAGAAGGAGCATGGCAGAGGGAACACCCACATAAATAACGTATAGCCTCTCGAATCTGTAGCCGGCTTGGAAATGCTCACGTTATCGGCGGCTGGGACTCCAGCGCCATGGACGTGGGCTTGAGCCAGGTGATCGCCTTGGGGCTGCTCAGAAAGTGGTGCTCTGTAAGTATGCACGGATGCAGAATACAGACACGAAAGGGGGTTTCCGGAAGGTTCCTCCTGTGTCTCACGTAGGTTGTGAGGAAAATGCGTTCTCCACCCGCTGTTCAAGGGTAGTAGCGAACGCTACCACTCCCGGGGAATGTAGGAATGTCGCGGCAGCTCTGTTCTTTGCCAACTTTGCTGGTGAGTTTACGCCATCAGTTTGTCAGATGTAACATCCATGGAGGTGGTGGTTTTGCAGCTTTGTTTTGTTTTGCTTTTGCTATATTTTATTATAAAGAATTCTAAACATACGTAAAAGTGAAAAGGAGCACATACTGGAGATCGTTTCCCCAAATAAGGCTTAGGATGAAAATATGACCAGATTCAAGAAGCGTTTTCATAACGCACGAATGGTGACTAGCTAGACCCTGGACTTTTTTTTTTTTTTTTAAATACAATTTATTGTTAAGTTGGCTAACGTACAGGGTGTACAGTGTGCTCTTGGTGTTGGGGGTAGATTCCCGTGATTCATCGCTTACGTGCGACACCCAGCACTCATCCCAAGAGCGCCCTCCTCCATGCCCATCCCCCGCTGTCCCCTCTCCCCCGCCCTCCGGACCATCAACCCTCGGTGATTCACATTGGTCGTATGCCTTCCTACTTCGGTATAAATTGCTATTTAATATAGAAGTGCTTTCTCCTCACTTGAAATATAATAACTAAATGTACACCAAGCAGTGAGAACATACTTAAAGTTTTGGACATGCGTCTTTCATCTAATGTGAAAAGAAGAAAGGCATTTTAGGAAGCATCTGATGTGAAAGCTGACTACCCAATTACTGGGAGCATCACGCCGTCAAATTGGAGGAGGAGGTTGTCTCTGGCTGTGTTTCTTTCTCCTTTCTTCCTTTCTTTCCTTCTTCCTTTCTTTCTTTTTCTTTTTCTTTCTTTCATTCATTCTTTTTCTTTCTTTCTCTCTCTCTTCCTCCCTTCCTTCCTAGCATACGGCTTGTGGCTGAAGGTTATATCATATATTTTTTTTAATTTTTAAAAAATGTTTATTTATATTTGAGAGAGAGAGAGACTGAAACAGAGCAGGAGAAGGAAAGGGACAGAGAGAGAGGGAGACACAGAATTAAAGCAGCTCCGAGCTCCGAGCTGTCAGCACAGAGCCGGATGCAGCGCTCAAACGCACAAACTGTTAAATCATGAACTGAACGGAAGTCAGTGCTTCACCAGCTGAGCCACCCAGGCGCCCCGAAGGCTCTATCATACTGAATAGCACATGTTCTCATAGAGACTGTATTTGATAAATGCACAAATTACTTTTCTTTCTTTTTTTAATACATTTATTTATTTTTGAGAGAGAGAGAGAGACAGGGCATGAGCAGGGAGGGGCAGAGAGAGAAGGAGACATGGAATACGAAGCAGCTCCAGGCTCTGAGCTGTCAGCACAGAGCCCGACAGGGGGCTCGAACCCACGAACCGTGAGATCATGACCTGAGCCGAGGTAGGACACTTAACTGACTGAGCCCCCCAGGCGCCCCCACAAACTACTTTTCAATTGCTAATGCTCCCACCTGGGCAAACCCAGACCCAACTCGCCTATGAGTTGTTTCTGATACGTCCGGTGAGAACAGCTCCTGATGGGAAAAATCAACAGGTTGCTTTCTGTGCCGCGTTTTACTTCAACCAGTTTATCCCAGAACATGAGCCTTTCCTTGGTGCCCCCACCAGCTCAGTTCTCCACCCAAAGGACACGGTCACCCCCCCGTCACCCTAAGAATTCCGCCAGCCCTGATGTGGGTCCCTGCCCCCCCGGTGCTCCGCAGTGTGGGGCCATGGGGGCCTCGGGGGGTGACAGGAAGCTGGGCTGCTCAGCTGGCTTCACTCAGAGCCCAGGTCGGAGGGGTCCCTGTGCGTTTGGGGCCCCCCAGAGCATGGCAAGTGGCATGCACGGTTCACGGCAAATAGAATGTTTGCTTTCTTTTGTTCGCATCAGAGAGAACATTGCACGATTTCGTGTTAGAAAGTCCAGGGGGAGCTTTCTCGTGCTTCGTGGATGATGGGAAGGGGCTTCTGTTGCCTCGGAGTCAACTATGAACCAACCTGACCGTTCTTTGCTCAAGAGAAATCTGGTCGCTGCCTGTGGAGCATGCGCGGGACAGCACGCAGGAAAACGTCGGGGACACTGCGCCGCCCGGGGCACATTCTTAAGGAGAGTTCGGTGTTGCGTTTGCTTTGGTCCACGTTGCGCGGCTGGTTGCCTGGGCGCAGGGGTGGGGGGTGAGGGTGAGCAGATTTTGTCCCAGGTGTGCGCAGGGTGGGGACCTCAGTTTCGGGAGGTTCCTGTGCAGGTGCCACATGCGGGGGGCGCCTGAGGAAAAGCCCGGGCTCAGGAGCGAGCTGGGTCTGGGCCTCGCTCCCTGACTCCTGGAGCCCCAAGGACCGAGTCCATGGAATCAGGTCTGAGGAGGGAGGAGGCGGCGCAGGAAAAGTCCGTTATCCTGGGAATGCAGGGGTGGGGGCGACGCCTGCTTCCGCTCATCTGAGTCTTCCCAGCGCCGAGGCCCACAGCAGTGTTCACAGAGTCATTTCCGGGGCACCTGGGGGGCTCAGTCGGTTAAGCACAGACTTCGGTTCAGGTGATGATCTCGTAGTTAGTGGGTTCAAGCCCCGTGTCAGGCCCTGTGCTGACAGCTCAGAGCCCGGAGTCTGCTTCGGAGTCTGTGTCTTCCTCTCTCTCTCTGCCCCTTCCCCGCTCAGGCTCTGTCTATCTCTCTAAAAAATAAACATTAAAAAGCTAAGAAAATAAAAATAAAAATAAAACTATACGTTGGGGGTGCCTGCCGTGGCTCAGTTGGTTGGGCATCTGACTTCAGCTCAGGTCAGGGTCTCACCAATCCTTAAGTTCGAGCCCCACGTAGGGCTCATTGCTGTCAGCCTCTGTCCCCTCACTCTCTGCACCTCCCCCGCTTGTGGGCACACATGCACACACACTCTCTTCCTGTCTGTCTCTCTCCCTCCCTCCTTCTCTCTCTCTCAAAAATAAACATTTAAAAATTAAAAAAAAAAAACCAACCAACTATACCTTGTTTACATTCATCCTGATTAAGGTGCAAAAAGAAAAAAAAAGGAAGCAGCATAATCATGTCAGTAAGCAGTTTTTAAGTGTAAAATAATCTTGAATAGCCAGAAAATTAAAAGTACATTTTACTCCATTCGTTTGTGGCAGTTTGTGGATGGACTTAGGGTGCTGGAGTTCTGCCAGTGTTTTAAAATTAGAGCTAAAGAAATAAGACCCAACTTAATTAGTATAAATGTTGCCGTGTAACTTCTAATAATGAGTGTAATTTGCAGTGTGCTCACCATGTAATTTAGCACAGTGGGGCCAGCAGAACATCACACTAGTATCTCATCAAGAGAAATGATGAACGCAGAAGGGGGAAGTTTGGAGCTTGGGAGCCTGCACGGGCCCCCTGTGCCCCCTGGGACTGCCCCCCAACAGCGGTGGCTCTGGAGCTCCATGCGCCCCCACCCTGGGGTGTCTGCCCCATCCGCCCGAGGAAGCTGTGTCACATGCTGAGCTGTGTGACTGCCGCCCGTCACTCAGTGTTTCTGTGCCATTTCCTTAAAAGAGATTGGGTGGGTTAATGATGGGAAGCACTTGGTACTTAGCACTGAGTGCACAGCACTCTGGAGATGCTGCTCACTCTCATTTCTGCAAATGTTATTGTCTATGAAGATCTTAGAAGCCAAACTGGGGAGGGTACCTTTTATCCGGTATGTCTGGTCCTCGGATGATCTGTCTTTACTGAGATGAAATTCCTACGACGCAATGTTGGCCATCTTAAAGAGAGCCATGAAGGAGAGCTGAGTGCATCCGTGATGTTGCTAGTTACTGTCTCTACCGACTTAGTTCCCACACGCTTTCCTCACCCCAAAAGGAACCCCTGCGCCCAGTAGCTGTCACTCTGCATTTCCCCCTCGCCCCAACCCTGGGCAGCCGCTAATCTGCATTCTGCCTCCACCGTTTTCGTATTCGGGCATCTCGCGTAAATGGACTCATACAGTCTGTGACCTTTTTGTCTGGCTTCCCTCCCTCAGCAGTATCTTTGGAGGATCATCCAGGCCCTAGCGTGTGTCCATGCGACCTTCCTTTCCACAGCTGGGGCCCAGCCCTTTGTGCGACGGACCCCGTTTGGTTTGTCCACTCATCGCTGGTGGGTCTTGGAGGTTTCTGCCTTCGGCCCGCTGTGGATGGCGCTGCCGGGACTCCCGGGTCCACGCCGAATGCGCCGTCCTCAGTCTCCGGTGCACGCCCCGGGCTGGGGGTACCGGGGCCGTTGCCGCTCCGTGCGCCGCTCTGAGGGGTGGCCAGAGTTGCAGCGGCCATGCTGCGCCACGGCCCCTCCAGCCACGCATGAGAGGTCCCGCTCTCCCACACCCTCCCCAGCCCGCTTCAGTCTCTGTGCTGTAAAAACTGCAGTCACCCTCGTGGGTGTGAAGCGGCGTGTGACTGTGGGCCTGGCGTGCGTTTCCCTGAAGTCCGTGGTTTCGAGCGTCGTCTCCGTGTCGCTGGCCATCCAGAGGCTGTCTTTGGAGAAGTGTCCACTCAGGTTCCTGGTCCATTTTTTTTTTTTTTTGGCTGAGTTATTTGTCTTTCTGTCGTTGAGCTAACACCAGTGTTTTTGCCTGTTCAGGATGCAAAATCCTTACCCACTCCATGGTTTGCACATGTCCTTCCCATTATGTTTCCCTCTCTTGATGCACAAGAGTCCTTGAGGGTTTTCGGGAGAAAGTGAGCCTAGCCGTGAAAACTTGGAATCACAAAGGGACGAGGTCCTTCCCTTCTTTACAACCCCCTGTGTTCCCCGGGCTCCAGAAAGGCTCCCTTTGGACCCCGTGTGTCCTTAGCATCTCTGCAACGTGCTCATCTACCTTGTTAACGAAAGGAGGGCAGGCTTTGACCCGAGAGTCTTCATGTCATAGTTTCCCTTCCCCACCGCCCCTGAGTGGACTGTGAAGGTCATGTCTAGAGCCGGCTAGCAACGCTGCATTTTCCTTTTACACAAATGACAAAGTGTTTCTTCTGGGGGGCGCCTGGGTGGCTCAGTCGGTTGAACATCCAAATCTTGATTTCGGCTCAGGTCATCATCTCACTGTTTGTGATTTCAAGCGGAGTCAGCATAGAGCCTGCTTGGGATTCTCTCTCTCCCTCTTTGCCCTGCTCTGTCTCTCTGTCTCTCTCTCAATATAAATAAACTTAAAAGAGTTTCTTTTTAAAATCACGTTTGATTTTTCAGCAGAATGAGCGAGTGATGTGCGGGAGCTTGTGAAGGCAGTGAGAGAGGCCATGGGTGTCCCTGAGCAGGTGGCGGGTGAGGGTGCGCCAGGACCGCCAGCCTGGTGACGAGGTGCAGAGCGTGTTCGGGGCTCATGCCGGGCGCTGTTCCTCACTGCCCCTCACTGACTCTCACTGCCGTCGGCTGAGGGGAAGGTCTTGACCTTCAGGTTAAAGAGACCGAGCACAGGAAGGCTGTGAGATTTTCCTGTGAGAAGGATGCGGTGGGACGTGGTGACGGATGAATGTGGCACATGAGGAGGGAGGAGGGTCTGGAAGGATCTGGAAGGATCCTGCAGCCAACAGAGGGAGACACGGGCAGACAGGACCCTAGATGCAGTTTTAGAAGCCTTTCTTAGCTCAGCGCCCGTCCGAGGCGCGTGGGGCTATTGGGAGACATCAGTACAGATTAAGTGGCTTAAAACAAGAGACGTGTGTTCTGTCATAGCGCTGGGGGCCAGAAGGGTGACACCCAGGCGTCAGCAGCACACGCCACCTTTGAAGGCTCTGGGAGGGAGTCCTTCCTGCCTCTTCCAGCTTGGGTGTCTCCTAGCAACCCTTGGCTTCCTTGACATGTGGCCATATCGCCCAGTCCCCTCCTAGTCTTCACGTGGCCTCCTGTGCATGTGGTCGGTCTCCTCTCCTCCTCCTACAAGGCCACCAGTCAGTGGATTTGGGGCCCATGAGCTCATGACCTCATTTTCACTTAACGCCTTACATCCGCAGAGACTCTGTTTCCAGATAGGTCACGCTCCGAGGTTCCCAGCCGACCTGAATTTTGTGGGGAACACAGTTCAGCCCATGGAGGTCGGTGGTCCCTCCTCTGCTGCTGGGGGTCTTGGGGGTCCTCAGACCAAACCCAGTGCATCCGCCTTCTCTCCAGAGCTCTGGCCGCAGCTGGGGTCTGCACCGCCGGGTTTCCCGGGTGCAGCCTCCCAGACCAAGGGGAAAGTGGATTTTCACGGGCAAGTTTAAATCAGAGCAGGAGAATCAACGCGGAGGCGCCCCTTACACATGTCAGCGATTGTGACATACAAATCACTGCTTAGGTCTCCCTGCTTCTCTCTGAGCCCAGTAGAAATCACTAGGAGGGTTACAGTCTCTCAAGTTGCTTAAATTATGTTTACGTGGTTTCAAGATACAGATTAGAGACGGAGCCGTGTTAATCCTGGGAGGCAGCTCGGTGGGAAATCTCCCTGCGTGGAGTGGGAAGGCCCTTGACGTAGGGCTGCTGACTGACTGTCCGACTGCCTGACTCTGCCAGGGCTACGGGCGATCCGTAAGCCTCTGGGAGGGATGAAAGAATGAAGACAGCCATCCCAGGGCAGTCAGAGGGGCCTTCCTTGGCCCCAGAGACTGTGGCCGGTCCCATGGGAGAATCTTTCACCAGAAAAAGCATTCCTGTGATGGCCCGCCCCTCCCTCCCCCTGTCCTTACCAGATTTCAAATAAAGGAGCGTTCTTCACTCAAGCAGGTTTGACACGGCCGATGTCCAGTCTGGCTGTTCTTCGGGAGGTCAACCTCTGTTTGACCCGAGCTTTGCTAAACACAATTGAATAAACTCAAATTCTCACGGCCGGTTTCCTATTTTCCCGTTACCTGGCTTTCTGGCAGACGGTGACATTCATTTCCTTTGAGGTCTCTTTCCCTGCTTTTTTTTTTTCCGCCCTGGTAACAGAACAAGGAATTCTCAAAGGGCAAAAACTTCTGTGATTCTACATTGATAAATATTTGAGGAGATGCAGCTGGTGTTTATAAAGACATTGGTTGGGCGAAAACAAAGCTTAGCTCAGGCTTTGGTTGTGAGTTTTTTTGTTTTCTTGTTTCTTTGTTTTTTTTTTTTTTTGTAAACCTTTCAGCCAGTTCATTCATTCTACAAACAAATATTTAGTAAGTGCCCGTTTCGTGATGCAAGGGCGTTTCCCGGGTAGAACAGAATTAAAATGAAGTTCTGAGTAAAGATATTTGGAGTCTCAAAGCCACAAAATGCTAACACTGGTTAGTGCCAAAAACAATTCATAGATTTTGGGGGCTGGGGCGGGAGTGAAAGTAAATATTTTCAGTGAGTTTTTGGAATTTACAGAATGTGTTCCGTTTGTCCTGAAAGGAACTGGTTTTCAGTTTAGACAGAGCCCCAAGCTCCTCACACTTGTCCTGATAAAACCCTACAGTTTCAGAATAATTCCCGGGGCTGATGGGCTCCCCGTGACGGTGGAGACCTGGTCTGCTGAAGTCCGGTCAAGTTCAGACTGCCGGGACCTGGGGTGCCTGGGCGGCTCAGTCAGTTAAGCCTCCGACTTCGGCTCAGGTCATGATCCCGCAGTTCGTGGGTTTGAGCCTCGTGTCCGGCTCTGTGCTGACAGCTCAGAGTCTGGAGCCTGTTTCAGATTCTGTGTCTCCCTCCTCTCTCTGCCCCTCCCCCACTCGTGCTCTTTCTTTGTCTCAAAAATAATTAAACTATAAAAAAATTTAAAAAACCCAGGCTGCCTGGGTTTGAGTTCGGGGGGGGGGGGCGATTTACAGCTGTGAGGTTTGGGGCAGGTGTGTTAACCTCTCTAGTCCCCCGCTGTAAGGCAGGCCCCAGGGGAGCCTGTGTGTCTCTGAGAGCCGCCGTGAGGGTCAAGGGCGTAAAGTGTGTGCAGCGGTGACTGAGCCATGGCAAGTGCCCTGGAAGGTCACCGTCACGATCAGCACCAGTGCCCTTACTTGCCCGCATCTGCCTTGCCTCCCGAAATGGTTGTCTCCGAAATCAGGGTGCATGTTGTGTCCCAGGTACCCGGTTCCTACGTGGGTAAGCCTCCTGAATCCCAGTTCTGACTCACCTACGTCCCTATGGCTTGCATGGACGGGCTCACACTGGGGTGAGAGCAGCCCCTCCCCCTCCCGCCCCCCGGGAGGAGGTGTCCTTCCCGCCCTGGGGGAGCAGCATCACCTCTGGGCCAGGGGTGCCTGCAGAGTCCTCTGACCTGTGCACCTGCCAGGAGATGAGGCAGGGCTCTCTCTGTGCCTGAAATAATCTCATTTCGGGAAGGAGAAGTCCTAGAGATTCTTACAACTTTCAGGAGCCAGGGATAATTTTATAGATGTGCAGGCCTCAAAACCCAGTCTGGTCTCTGAATCAAGTTGTTCAGGGTCCTTTGTCCCAGGAGGCTGGGGGACTCTGAAACGGAGGCAGTAGCCAACCTGGACTACCGGGCGGCGAGGATCCCTCCTGCGGGCCTGGCATGTGGAGGAGCCCACCCGTCTGCTCTTCCTCGGGTCATGCAGGCTGAGGTCACATGTCCTCCGGACTTTATGTCTGTCTGCCACTGGCCAGGGGTGTGAGAAGGAGATGGAGCAGGGGGACTCGGGAGCAGAGGCTGGGAGGTCCTGGCCCTTTCTCAGAAGCAGACGGGCTTCCAGAGGCACAAGGCAGCCATGCTGTACTCTTCTTCTGCTCCTTGAGCGGCTCATGTGTCCGGCCAGCGCCGGTCAGCAAACGCTGTGTGAGGTCTAGGCACGGTGCTCAGCCCAGAGGGGAGGGGGAGACCGAGAGGGGAGGTCTCTGGCCTGCCAGGCCCGGCCACACTTCAGTGTCTTCTGCAGGTCGTGTCAGGATGAGCCTCCCCGTCCGGGGTGGCTGAGGGAGTGAGTGACGCCCCCTCCTCCGTGATGCCCTCCCGTCCAGGCCGTCACAGCAGCCCCCTCCTGGCGTCCAGGAGTCGTAGCCTCCGGGCAGGGTCTCGGGGGGCCCAGCTGGGGGCATGGGCCCAGCCAAGGCTCCATATACACTGTTGGGTATACGAACCGGAGACTCCTCCCTGACCCAGAACCGCCTGGTCGTTCTGAAGGCTTGTGTCTCTGGGTCTGAACCCCGGGTCTCCTTCCCTTCCCTTCCCTGACTGAGAATACCACAGTCTGTGATAAGAGAAATAAAATTGATTCTATTGCTTCTTGCTTGGCTGCCTTTGAGCTGAGCATATTTTCAAGTGTTTATTCACATTCCAGAAAGGCTGTGAAGGGCTTTCTTCTTATCTTACAGACTTTCCCCCGGGGCTCAGTGAGGTCTCCATTTTGCTCCTTGCAGACTCGGAGAAGGAGAGAGCTGACCCCAGGCCACACTGGCGGTGGAGCAGAGCCCAGGTCTCTCTGAACTGGAGGCCGAGGCTCCTTCCGATGCCTGTGCGGCCGGGAGAGCCGCGACAGTTACAGGGACGTTGAGGAGAGCTCGATAATTTGGGGGTTCACACGTGGGGGTTCAAACTTGGGGCTCTCCAGTTCCTAGTTGCTTAAATAGATCAGCAGTACTGAGGGGGGTTCTGGTAGCACATTTCTGATCGGTGGGGTTTCATCCCGAGGCACAGAAGGTCTCTTCTGTTGGAGTGCGGGGACCTCACGTCCACCGCCCTGTCCCAGTCAGTGCGGCATCCAGACCTCAGTCCCTTCGTGAGAGAGAGAGGACTGTGCCGGCAGCAGGCGGGAACTGAGACTGTCCAGGCAAGAGGGCACGTGGTCACTCTGTTCAAGTCCACGCCACAACAGGGAGGGTCATTCATGCATCCACTCGGTCTCCATTCGGCAGGCCCCCCCACCCCCAGGCAGCCCCTCGGTGCCGGGTCCTCTGCTGGCCATGAACCAGGCCGACCCATTTCAGCCTCCATAACCCATGGTGTTTGTGGCACTTTGCACACCGGGCCTTGCTCCTTCATGACCTCGTGTGACCCTTGAACTGCAGATCCATCCCCATTTTACAGGAAAGGTGACCTGCCTGAGCTCCGGGAGGTGGCAAAGCCAGGGGCTCCCACAGCGGGGTCTTGCTGCCTGGCCTGGGGGCAAGAGAGGCGTGGCTGGGGGACTGGCATTTAAAAATATATTTTTTTAATGTTTTATTTATTTTTGAGAGACACAGAGAGACAGTGCGAGCAGGGGAGGGTCAGAGGGAGGGAGGTACAGTATCTGAAGCAGGCTTCAGGCTCTGAACTAGCTGTCAGCACAGAGCCTGACGCGGGGCTCAAACCCACAAACCGTGAGATCATAACCTGAGCCGAAGTCGGACGCTCAACCCAATGAACAAAAGGGCTGATGCTCCCAGTGGGCGCATACAGGGAAAGGCCACGCCCCGCACCCAGCCCGGCTCCTGGCCTCCCCCCACCACACACAGGCTCCCTCTCCCTCCCGGCCCTCCTACCTCTTTCTCTCTCCTTCTCTCTCCCCCTTAGGCTCCCTGAATGCACCGGACACACCTAACAGCTGCCATCAGTTGGTTTATTACGTAACTGATAACCAGTCTGTTACACAGAAGGCAGGCCAAGGACAAGGGTGTCCCGAAAGTCCTCTGTGTTAATTAACTGCCACCTCCGTCCTTGTGCCGGGCTCTATTTGCACTCACTTTGAGTTACGGTTTCCAGTACAATTGATTTTAATACGAATGGCCCTACTGGGAGAACCAAGTCAATTCCCTGGTTGTGACCTGTCATCCGATGTTCTAGTTTTCCCCTCATTTCAGGCAAGGAAAGGCCGTCCAAGTGTTACATTGCTTGTGGTGGAGATAATGGAGCCACGGATTATAAAACAAAATTCTAGGATGGGAAATGGGTGTGAGAGCACCTGTTAGGGAGAACTCAGGTGCGTCTTCTAATGCCGGCCGCCGGTGCATCATTTCAACGTCACCAGTGGGGAGGGAAAATCCTGGAGAACCCATGACCGTCGTGGCCTCGGAGGAGCTGTTATTCGGGGGCAGTGCAGGGACCGGAGTGGTGCAGGCAAGATGCTGGCGGTGTGAGAGCCTGACCCTGCGGGAGGTGAGAGTCAGGAATATTTTGGTCTCCAGTCCTGCAGCGAAAGGCAGGTGCGCATGGAAGGGTCTCTGGTTTCCCCGACGGCGCCACCTGCTGGTCATCTTTGCCATCGCGCCCAAGTGTCCAGCGACGGCGCATGCGTGGAGGCAGGGGCCCGCCTCTCTCCGCCTCGCCTCCACGGCCCTTGGTCCCTGATGCTTCCAAGTTGAGCCCGTAAAACAAAATGTGAACTATGCTACTTTCCTCACTTGAAACCCCCTTCTCGGACACTCCTGCCGCTCGGCTTCCCCTTTCCGCAGCACGCTTGTTTTCATGGGTCTCTCTGCCCCGTTCGGCTGGGAGGCTCCGGGGGTCACCCTGGCATCCCTGAGGGCATCGGTTGGTGCCCAGCAGCAGAAGTTCAGCAACTATGCGTGGCACCTACATTTCAGTGCAGAAGCGGTGCCCTGAGCACCGGGATGTGGCTGTCACTGCCCTTCCCAGCAGCTCTGAGAAGCCACGGGAGTCCCCGTGAATCCTGACGGGCAGGCCCTGTGCCCCAGATCCCAGACAGGAGAGTCCCTGGGAAGCAAGCGCCTTGACCAGTGACATGTAGAGGCGCCCAGGTGTGGACCCAGGGCTCTTGTTCACTGGCTGACTACCTCCGGGAGCCTCCGGGAGAGTTCAAGGGCTATGGTGGGCAGTGCAATGCCCTGAGGATAACTCTGAGGTCATGGTCACCCAGCAGCTCAGCAGTTTCCTAACCCACAATCCCAACTTCCCCTGTCCCTGCCAGCAGACACAGCGACCCCAGGAGCCCAGACACTTAAATTATCCACTGACACTGTCACCCAGGTTCACTGAAAACAAGCAGAGCTTTCCACCCAGGCAGGAACAGCACGAGAGCCCGACCTCAGAGGACGGCTGCGGACTCAGCCTCCTCCCTCAGCCAAGCCCTTGACCGTCTGGGTTTCTGCTCAAGTCAGTGGTCGTCACACATGCTTACGCCACACTGGGCGTGGGAGACGTGTCACTTCCTGCCTGTGGCCGCTTCCCAGAGGCAGGAATTAGGGTTTTAGTCACTGGGTGGATCCGTGTGACGCAAAGCCTGGAGCAAACGTCCCAGTGGCTTGGCCCCAGCCCCGGCGCACCCCCACCTTGACCCCAGGGAAGGCCTTTCCAGGGAACAGCTGGTCTCCCGGTTGGGATGGAAACCCCTTGAAGGCAGCATCTGTGTCTAATCTAACTGATCAAACAAGGCCTCCTTCCCTGCCCTTAGCTCAGAAGGTACTCCGTAAATATTTGTTGAATGAATAAACAAACAAATCTCTATTACTGGCTCCTGGTTGTACTAAAATCAGCGTTTCTTTAAAAATTCATGAGTGCCATAATGTTTCCCAGTGTGAGAACAAAGCATTTTATGAAATAGGCATGAATTTTCTATTAAAGAGAAGAGTATCTATTTATTAATATTCCCAAAGGGTAGCTTTTTTTTTTTTTTGGTGCACTGGTGCACTGCGGTTATAATTTTCCGTAATTATATGGTGTTGATTATATTTACTGACAGAACATCAATATAGAAAAGTGTCACCCTGGCACTATATTACTTAAAGTGTTTGGCCTTATCAGATGGAAACTAATCAATTAGGTGGCAAAGAGAATAGTCTCCCCCCGAACTGGAAGGAGGGGGAGGTGAGCTGTGGGTCTGGATTTGTTTGATCAAAATACATACCAGGCAGCAGCTCTGTTGGGAAAGGTGTTGCGGTAATTTAGGAATGGAAGGGAGTCTTACTTTCGAGTGCCCCCGGGGGCTGGTGGTAGAAAGGATTTTGATACGGGCGCCTCAGTTAGACCTCCGTCTTTGGCTCAGATGATGATCTCACGGTTTGTGAGCTCAAGCCCCGCATCGGGCTCTGTGCTGACAGCTCGGAGCCTGGAGCCTGCTTTGGATTCCGTGTCTCCCTCTCTCTGCTCCTCCCTTGCTGGTGCTCTGTCTCTCTCTCAAAAATAAATAAACATTAGAAAAAAAAGAAAGGATCTTGATAGAGGTCAACATTATGGGGTGCAGACTGTTGAGAAGGGTCTTGTAAAGAGTCCCGCAGCGGACAGAGGAGGTGTGTGGAGGGAGGTCCCTCAGGGCAGGGCTGCGGTTATCTTGTCTACCGACATACAGGAGGTGCCGGTACACAGTGATGAATGAATGAATGAATGAATGAATGAATGAAGCTACCGGGACTACTTCCTTGAGACCCAGATGGGAACCTGCCTCAGCCATGCTCTAGCTGTGTGACTTGGACCAGATTGCTTCTACTCTGTGGTTGTGGTCATCTCGGCTCTGGGAGAAGGATCTTAACTTCTCCTTTCCAGATCGGCAGAGCCGAGGGTGAGGGGCCATGAGCTTGCTCACCACCTAATGTCTGTGGCACCCGGGGGACCTGGGATCCCCATTTGCAACATTACCCCCAAAGCATTCAGCCTAGACGTTGTCAGGAGCCCGTGCTGGGCTGTGTACCCACCGCGCGGTTGGGGTGTCCAAGGAGGGTCTGCGGCAGCTTCTTTGAGTTAGAAAACGTAGAGCCCTCTTTCCGTAGTTGCAATTTGCAGGCAGACTTTCCTCCAAATAACCAGAGGCGTGGCTATAAATAATTCATGCTCATTGTTTGGCCCAATTAAGATTCTTCAGAAGTTGGGGGCAATGCTTGAAGTCGGTGTCCCCTGAGGGACGGTGACACACCCTGTTGGGCAGGACTGAGCTCCAGGCCTAATTAGATATTTACCCAAGAGACCGGGGTGACGAGGGTGGATTTATTTTTAATAAAAGAAGATTAAAAACTGTGTATCTACAGATATTAAGGGAAAATGAACCAAATTAAAGTCCTCCCACAAAGTGGAGAGCGGTGGCCGTGGCCTGAAAAGAGAGGTTTCGCTTGGAATTAGTCAAGCTTCTTGACTAGAGAACATTCTGGAGCCCCTGCCCCACATCAGCATCCTCCGGTGGGGTTCTGGGGGGGAGGGCGGCGGTGACGGAGACTGGGGCCAGGTGCCCACGGGAGGAGTGGCAGCCACAGGCCGTGTGGCAAAGGAGCGAGGTGGGGACGACACGGCGGGAGTGGGGTCAGAGTGCAGCCCACGTGGCACTCTGCCAATCCAAACTCAAGTTTAGGGCCGGCCCCTGCAGCCACCCAGCAACGCACGCCAGACCTGGTGTGCCCGCGAGAAGCCAGCTCTCCAGCCTTGACGCAGACTCTCCTCTTTTCAAAAATCTCAGATGAATTTAAAAGCCCCAAGCATCACCCACTCCTTGAATTCAGCAACTCCGCCTACAAACATTCAGCCCCAAATAAATGAAGACCATGTGTCCACAGGAAGGCTTGTCACCAAGCTCACGGCAGCTTTGTTCGTAACGGCAAAAACGTGGGAAACCACCCAGTGTGTACCGAGGGGAGCCTGGGTAAGCAGATCATGGCAGCTGGACCCCAGAACATTCTTTACGCTGGAAAGACATGGACACAGCAAGGTGTGTGAGTCTCCGGAACCCGCCGAGTCCAAGAAACCGGACTCGGAAGAGTACGTGCTATACAGTCCCCTCTACGGGAAGTTCAAGGGCAGGCACAGCTAATCACCCCCGGACATGGAGGTCAGAACTGCGCCGGCCTCCCGGACCCGGGGAAGAGCAGACTGACATCACAGCACGGACTGCAGGATCGCAGGGGCTGTCCGCTGGTCAGAACCCTTCAAACCAGAGGGTACAGTGTGTGCATGGACCTTGTGTGACTGTACCTTTAATAGAAGAAGAAAAACTTCCGAAATACATCCCAGGTTAAACCCAGGCTGTCTGTGGGTCGCGTTGGGTCTGTAGCCTCTGATCTGCAACTTCCGTGCGGGTCAGCATCCCGGGCCTCTCACTCTGAAGGTGGAGAAACATGTCCCTCGGTAGCAGGTGTCTGTGTGGTGTGACAAGGGCCAGGTGGGCAACAGGAAGGTCAGATCCCACCGAACTAGTGCCCCCCCTCCCCCCAGCGGCCCCTGCAATGACGCTCCACTGGATTTATTGCTGCGTCTTGGTCTTCTTTCAAACGCAAGGTTGGAGCAATGTGCTCAGCTTGTTTGGACCAAGATGGGGGAGGCTCATCCGCCTTCCTGTCCTCCTGATGGGAAGATCTGCTGCGGGAAGGAGCCGGTGCCAGCGGGGGTGTCAGGCCGACAGAGACCAAGGGCATGGTGCCCACCTCTGCCATGGCCCTGACAGCCAGCATCTGTGGGGTCTTCCTTTCCCTTCTTTACTCTGGAAGTGTTTAGGAAATGTGGGCAGAGGATACTGTACATCTGAAAAATGGAAGGCAGACACGCATGTGCACATGGATTGGGCACCTACTGTATACCTACCAGACTAGAGAGTCAGGGGCTCAGGTGCAAGGGGAGACAGACAAGTCAGTCAGCCAGGCTGCAGGGTGGGGGGAAGTGGCACCTGGGGGCACGGGTTCCTGGAGACGCGAAGGCTGGAGAGGGGTGTGCCTGGGGGAGCCAGTGGAGCCGGCCCGGGAAACACGAAGAGCTGGGAACTGCAGAACTCAGCTCTGGGCCATTCTTGCTTGGTTTTCTTTTCTACTTTTTTATGTTAGAGGTGGGGGAGGGACAGAGGGAGAGAGAGAGAATCTTAAGCAGGCTCCACGCTCAGCGAGGAGCCCCCTGGGATCAAGAGTCGACTGGCTGAGCCACCCAGGCGCCCCATGCCATCCTTGTCCTTCAGTGTCCCGTCTTGAGGTCCGATCGGAATAGGTCTCGGTGACCCCGCCAAGATCTGCATTGAGGTGGCCTCAGTGATGTGCGCGCTTCTTCTGTTTCCGGAAGTCCGACAGGATGAGGGGCCAAATGGGCACGTCCCTTGATGAGACGCAGGAGGTGGCCCTCCCTACGGCGTCCCCCTCCTCTGCAGTCAGGACCCCCGCCCCCTCTGGGTGGAGCCTCAAGCAGCCCCTTCCCAGTGCTCCGCCACCAGCCGTCCCCGGGGTCCATGTCCTCCAAGACCGGTGACGTCAGAAGACAAGACACCTGGAAAGCGGGGGCCTCTCAGCCGCAGGGGTGTGCTGTCCGTCCCGTCCACCTGGGTCCCTCTCTTACGTCACCTTCCCTCTGTGTCTCACAGACACACACACACAGCACTTTAGTGGGCTTCCAGAGAATGACGGGTAACAGACGCACTGCACCGGGAGCTGTAACAGGTGCCACACCCAGGGTGTTTCCCCTCGGGCTCGGGGACGTCACCCTGTCCCTGGGCGCCTCCTCCCTCTGCCACCCCCCAGGCAGGACCGTGCAGTGGTTCAAGCAGGGCCTTTGGAATCTGGGAGCTCCGGCCTCACACCGCAGCCCTGCCGCTCACTGGGGCTCAGGAGACCTTCCCGGCTGCGTTACCGCGGCCTCGTCCTGAGCCTCCCGCAGGCCCACAGCTCAGGGAGTGAGGGGTCAGCACCGGACCCCGGTCCAGATACTCTCGTCTCTCCAAGGTACCAGATGGCGGTACGGGCCTCGCCTCGTGTGGGCAGATGCGGCACCAAGAGGACCGGCCTGGAGCCCGGGCTTGCCGCTCTGTGGCTCTTCGAACGTGTGTCCTGCTTAAGCCAGTTTATTCATTCATTCATTCACTCACTCATTCATTCATTCATCTAATCATTTGTCCTCTACACATTCCGGAGAATCCACCGTGTGCCCTGGGGCTGTCCCCCAGGCCCCTCCTGGGCGAGGGTCTCTGACCAGAGCTGGAGTGATGAGGCAGGTGGGGGATGGGTAGGGACGCCAGGCTGGGGGCCTGGGTGCAGGGTGCACGGCAGACAGTGTACCTCCTGGGGGAACCCTGCCCCCATATCTGTGCTGTGAGGGTGCACAGTCAGGAGGGACAGCCTGCCTGTGCCCAAACCCCAAGTGACGCTCCCCGTGTGAACCCTTGTTCCCTTTGCGGGAAGGCAAGGGAGTCCTCTCAGAAGGGCTGAGACCCTTCCCTGGGCTCCCAGGGCTCTGGCGGGAGGCGGAGTCTGTGCGGCCGTGAGACCAAGGGCAGCCGTGTGGTGGAGACGCAGGGGAATTGTGCTCAAAGCGAGGGTAATTGCTGGTTGACTGTGGACGTGCGCACTGAGGGGCCAGAATGGGAGCCGTGTCATCAAGTGTGCGGTCCTGTCCTTGTCCTTGACTCCAGGGCTGCGTCCTGCACGGATGCAAATCCATTCCCAACTGCATGGGTCTTTGCTGATGGATCTCTGGAGCCCAAGTTCAAGTATTCAATCAGATCTCAAATACAAGCAGTTTTTTCACTAACATTCTGCCGTCTGGTAGGCCACAACAGAAATCTACTTAAGGACATTTCAACATTCAAAAAGAATAATAAACTAAAATTAAAAACTGGCTAGTCTCACCAGGGCTCAGTATTTAGGTTTTAGAGCTTGCATAGCTAGATAAATCTGGGTCTAGCTTCTTTTTGTTTATTTTATTTTATTTACTTACTTAAAGTTTATTTATTTTGAGAGAGAGAGAGAGAGAGTGAGAGTCAGTGGGGGAGGGGCAGAGAGAAAGGTTGAGAATCCCCGGCAGGCTCCATACTGTCAGCACAGAGCCCCATGCTGGGCTCGATCCCACAAACTGTGAGATCATGACCCGAGTCGAAATCAAGAGTTGGCTGCTTAACTGGCTGAGCCACTCAGGTGCCCACTCAAAGTATATTTAAAAAATACACATGTGTGTGTGTGTGTGTGTGTGTGATTCAAATAAAATACCTCAAACCAAACTATTTGGTTTCGCAGTGGCACGGAGGCCGGTAGCTACTGCGGTGCCCAGCGGTGCCCCGGGCTCGGTTTCCCACGGGTGGGGGGTGGGGTAACGGAGCCGGTGCGGTTCCATCCCGAAGGCTGTAGCTTGGGCTCCACCGGCAGTGATGAACGTTAGCGGAGCCCGGTGGTGGGACAGGGGTGATGACGCCGGGTCTCAGCTCTGCCAGTGTGGCGTCTGTCTTCATGTGAGGTTGTCGCCACCTCAGCGAGAGCGTGTCATGGCCGCCAGCAGGGCAGCACCCGCATCTCCGGTGACAAGGGCATCCCTCCATTCTCTGCGTCCCGTCCTGGCTGCGGAGGAGACCGTGCCTCCGGTGGGTACAGAGGGGGTCTCGGACATCCTGTGAGCCGCTGGGTATGAGCTCAGCCGCACGTGTGGGGAAGAGACTCACGGAGCCGAGTGGAGCTGAAGTTAATAGAAGCTAAGGCACCAGGATTGGCTGGCACCTTGTTCTACGGGAACTTGCGAGTCACGGGACGGCCTCCTGTCTTCGGGCCACCTCCACCCTTCTCCCTGGAGTGGTGCCCAGGCCCGCAGGCTGTTTCCAGAATCAGCACAGTCAGAGCACTCGTAAGAAGGTAAAGCTACTGCTGTCAGCCCCCCAAAGTGTGTGATGCCCCCCAAAGCCGAGTGCATGCATTCGTTCAGCCCGCCATCGCCGGCTCCTCTCAGGACCCAAAGGCACACAGTTGCTGCCTTGTGCCCAAGAATCTTGCCACAACCCGTTGTAGGTGCCCGTTGCCAAGGGACGGAGAGGGTCCAAAGGCATCTTTAAAAATGCTCTTGGGGGAGGAAGAGCAAGGGGAAAGGAAGATGCTGGAGCTCCAAGTTTCTTACTGGATCTTTTACCCTTTTCTTCTCCTGAGTATGCTTTTAGGTGAAGGCTGAGCATTTCTATTTGATTTTCATGTCGACTCCACATTTTCTTTCCAAGGGCTTTGATTTCCAGTGGAATCAGCCTTGGTTTTCAGGAACAATTCTAGAATATGCATTTAGGTATCGATCTCTGATAGACCTGCGTACCCCGGCGATTGGCATATTTGCTGAGACCAATTAACCCAAGGTTGCAGCAAGACTATTCACCGTTTCGACAGAGGACATTGGTTTATCATCAGCCTTGGCACCTCCCCTGGAGGCAGGGGTGGAAGTGTTGGTTTATTTATGGATCCTGTTTGAAGGACGTCAAAAATCGATTTACTGACAGCCCCGAGGGAAGTCACAAGGCGCTTGCCTGACTACCCCCTTGGAGGTGATCTGACCATGTGCTGGAGAACTCTCCAGCCACCACACTTAGCACACGGCTCCCTCCATCACCAGGACCTCCGCTCTGTGGGGGATCCAGCGCACATGCCCCTGGCACAAGACCTGAGTGAGAAAGGAGGGCAGCCGTTGTGACAGTGGCATCCGTGCCCGCAGCCGCCTTCCTACCCTGCATTCTTGGGGTTTTCGTGAAGCGCAGGTCCAGAAAAGGAGGCGTCCAACAGTTTGAGGATGGATGGTCCCCTAAAAGGAGATTCATGGGACCTGTCCTTTCCTGCCCCAGGCTGTCCTGCCTCCCCAGTCAGCCTGCCACCAAGTCACGTCCTGAAGACACCCCTACGGTCTTCCTGGGGGCTGTTGCAGACTCTGCCCTCTGCCTGCAGGGCCCCTGCAGGAAGTACAGGCCTGGCTCTCTAGGAGCTCACATCCAAGTTCAGAAGGAGGAAGAGATGGGAAGCATTTTGGAGCAGACGCTGCCAGCTGTGGGTGCCAGCCCAGACCTCCAGGCTCGGGCACTGATGTGGAGAAACGGCTTCCCTGGGCAGTGGCAGGTGCAGGGCCCCGGATGTGGGGGAGACCCTGAAGCAGCGTGGGCAAGGCTGGCATGTACCCGGGGGCAGCCCTGTGAGCCAGGGCTGGGAGGTGACAGTTGGGATGGAAAGCAGCCACCATCACCCCAGGGTCCCCTTTCAGTCACACTGCTTTGTCAGGCTGCAGCACCTGAACGTCTCCATTAAAATTAAAATGCACCATGAGGCGAATGGAGAATAACCAGAGTGCCTTTCCCAGGGAGTAAAGATCACCACTCAAATTTGCTACAAATAAATTGCCAGTGCCCCCCATCAGGGCCGTGGCAGTTTCTGCCTGAAGAGGTGACAAGAACTGATGACGTGTTGAGGCAGGATCGTTGGCTTCTGTCAATGCTCACTTACGTCTGCAGAGGTTAACTGGCCATCCTCTGGGCAATTTTTCCTTCTGAATGATAGTCGATTCTACGGTACCCAAAGACTTTCCCAAACAGAACGGTCTCGTCCCCACTGAGGTGGTAATTTGTAATGAATAAGGAATTCAGTGAAGTTGCATCTTGTGGGACGTGGACATCTGCAAGCTCCTACAAGGGTAGAGCAGTGAGTTATTGGTAGTTTTTGAGGCTCACAAACCATTGGGAGAACTTGCACATCGTTCATGATATTCGAGATCCGGCAACAAAGCCTTCGTCGTCCGCTCTGGTTTTCCGTGCGTGCTTTCAGGAATGAAGAGTTAACCGTTTACAGGCTCTTAGGAATTCCTTCATTTTTTCTTTCAAAATAAAGGGGGTAGTTTTCTTGGGGGAAAATGTACCCGTTACGTCTGGCTATAGTTTTCTGCCTTCTTTGTCCCCAGCCATAGAAACCTGGTAAGTTTCCTGTGCTCCCGCGGGCTGGTGGTCAGTGGGCTCAGTGGTGATTAAGTGAAGTCAAGTCTGGCATTAGGATGGGTGAAAATGTGCCTTTGAGAAGCTTCCTTGTATCTTTACTGAGAGGGAGGACTTCATTCTTCCAGAATAAGTTCTCTCTTTTTATTCATCTTCCAGAGGGCGAGATGCATAATTGGAATTATGCAAATTCGTGCATGGTCCATGGGAAATTGAACCTGAAATTATCCCTTAACAGACTGACTGACACGCGGCGTTCTTACAGGTCCCTGTCGGGGGCGCAGGTAGAGCGTGGCCCTGTCCTCAGGAGGGCCCCTCGCCTGTGCTGATCCAGGGCCCTGCCTGGGAGGGGCCGGCGGGGAGCCCGGTGCGGACCCGTACGCCAGCGGTTGGGATACACTGTGCATGTCTGGGGGTTTAAAACATTCTCTCGTGAAAGCAGTTTCAGCATATAATCCAGAAATGCGGGCCCAGGTCTTTGGCGGTGTGCATATAATAAAGCGCTGAGATGAACTATAAAGGGCCTTTTACTCCTCCACACAAAGGATTTTCTAAATTCTTTGAAGACCAATTGCCACTCAGCTACTATGTCAGCATCAGGAGGAGGGTCAGCAGGGACTCTTGGCTTAAGATTCTCTGTCCTTTCCTTCTTTTTTTTTTTTAAATGTTTTTTTATTTGTTTTTTTTTTTTTTTTTTGAGAGACAAAGAGAGACAGCATGAGCAGGGGAGGGGCAGAGAGAGAGGGAGACACAGAATCTGAAGCAGGCTCCAGGCTCTGAGCTGTCAGCACAGAGCCCGAGGCGGGGCTCGAACCCATGAACTGTGAGATCATGACCTGAGCCGAAGTCGGACGCTCAACCGACTGAGCCACCCAGGCGCCCCCTCTCTCTGTCCTTTCCTAACACAGGGCCCCTCCTTTGCTCTGGGAAACCCCTTCTCCTTCTCCAGCTTCTGAGCCCCCCATAAAGGAGATAGTTCTGCCCCCGGCCCGCTGAGGCTGGAACAGCAAGAGAGATTTACTGTCCTACTTTATGGAGGAGTAATCTGAGACGTCACCTCCAGCCAGCCACTTCTCTTTCCTTCCTTCCTTCCTTCCTTCCTTCCTTCCTTTCTTTCTTTCTTTCTTTCTTTCTTTCTTTCTTTCTTTCTTTCTTTCTTTCTTTCTTTCTTCTTTCTTTCTCTCTCTCTCTCTCTCTCTCTTCCTTCCTTCCTTCCTTCCTTCCTTTCCTTCTTTCTTTCTTTCCTTCCTTCTTTCTTTCTTTCTTTCTTTCTTTCTTTCTTTCTTTCTTTCTCTCTCTCTCTTCTTTCTCTTTCTTTCTTTTTTCTTCCTTTCTTTTTCTTTCTCTCTCTCTCTCTCTCTCTCTCTCTCTCTCTCTCCTTTCTCTTTCTTTCTTTCTTTCTTTCTTTCTTTATTATCTAATAACTTGAATTTCCAAGAGACTAGTCAAATCTGGGCAGAGGTTGAACTTCCAAAATGGAATCTTCCACATCTTCCACATTTTATACTCTCTCCCTCTTCTTGCTCTCTCTCATAAAAGTTAGCCACTCATTTAACACATCGTTCTCATTCTTGAATGGAAAGACTGTATCACAGGAGTAAGTTGACGAGTCAGGGGCAGACCTGGGAGAATAGAGACCTCCGTGCCTCCCCCACCCCCTGCACCCCCCTGGGCACGGGCTTCCCTGCAGATCCCAGACTTCTCCATGCTGCCTCCTGGGGCGACCTCAGCCCCCCCATAGATGGGCCCTCAACACCTGGCCTCCTTCTGGTCCCCAAAACTGCATGGACACAAGAGTACCCACCATGACAAGAGAAGAAGTGAAATTGAATATCATGTGCCATCATGGAGAAGAAGTTACCTACTTGTTAGGAAAGAAAAATTGAGCGGAGAAAGATCTCTGCTCAATCACGATGCCGAAGTCTATTGATCTTACTAACAGGATTCCTCTGAAGACTTTAATTTTACCTCCAGAAATCCTCAAACCAAGCCTGAGATGTTTAAACAACTCTCCCATTCTGCCGTGGAAACTTCCAGATCCCCCAGGAGCCACTTGTCTTTATGAAGCTTTTGACCTTGGTAGCCTCAAAACAAATTTCCCGTCATAGGGGGCATATACAAGTCCTTTTGCACCTAAAAACGGGCAGCCCTTTTGTCTTCTAGAAATATCCTCTGTCGTTTACCTGGCAAAAGACATTTTCAGATGTCATTTCATGAGACGATTATATTTTATTTCCCCCAATTAAAAGGAAGAGTAATGAGCTTCCCTGAAGAGCCTTTTTCCCTCTAAAGAGCTGAGAACTAATGGCCTAAAAATTCGGCCTGTCTATTGCTCTGGGGCATCTGCTGTCTTCCAGTGTCAGCCATGAGGTCCCCTGCCTCCCCCCCGGGGCCGTCCCACCTCCCTGACTGGCCTGCTCATTCATATGGTCCCTCCGGGAGCTTTAGTCACCTGCAGCCTGTCCCGGGGTGCGCCCTGTCCTGGGATGCCCCCTGTCCCAGGGATGCTCCCTGTCCTGGGGATGCTCCCTGTCCCGGGGTGCGCCCTGTCCCGGGGTGCGCCCTGTCCTGGGATGCCCCCTGTCCCGGGGATGCTCCCTGTTCCGGGGATGCTCCCTGTCCTGGGATGCTCCCTGTCCCAGGGTGCGCCCTGTCCCGGGGATGCTCCCTGTCCCGGGGATGCTCCCTGTCCCGGGGTGCGCCCTGTCCCAGGGTGCGCCCTGTCCCAGGATGCTCCCTGTCCTGGGATGCTCCCTGTCCCGGGGATGCTCCCTGTCCTGGGGTGTGCCCTGTCCCAGGATGCTCCCTGTCCCGGGGTGCGCCCTGTCCCGGGATGCTCCCTGTCCCAGGATGCTCCCTGTCCTGGGATGCGCCCTGTCCTGGGATGCGCCCTGTCCCAGGGATGCTCCCTGTCCCGGGGTGCGCCCTGTCCCAGGATGCTCCCTGTCCCGGGGTTCACTCTGTCTCGGGGCTGTGCCGAGAAGCAGGCGAGGGCCCAGAGGTCCGGATGAACTTGGAGAGGAAGCCCCAGTGGTTATACTTCCAGAATTACCCTTTCATAAGCCCGACGCTGAGGAAAAGCAACATCAAGAACCCAAAGAGCCCCCCCACCACCTCTTCTTTGACTCCTGGGCCGGCAGCTTCTGCGACAAGGGCCTCCCCCACATGGGGAGCAGCCGCCCGGCAGGTGCGCGCAGCCAGGAAGGGCCGCCTGTTTGGAAACAACGTTGGTTCCGCGCTCCACTCGGAAGGCCCACTGAGGCTTCTGAAGACATACCGTTTGTTCTCAGCTTGTCTCACTGCTGGTCGTGCCCAGCGATTTAAGTACAGTGTGATCAGCTCCAACTTGCGAAAATAGTTTCCGTCTCCTCGTCCCTCGTGGAAGAAAAACTGTCACTCGGTACTTGCCTGGTGAGAAAGTGCAAAACAAAAACCAAAAATTCAGGTCTTTGGGAAGCTCTCTGCCTGTGCCCAGCTTTCTAAGTGAGGAGGGAACTTGGTCTGAATGTCCCTCTACACTGTCGCCGCCCCGGTGTGCCTGCCCCAGACTCGGTGCGGTTGCTACCCAGGAGTCCCGAGGCCCCGGGGCTGAGCCAGCTGAGGCTCGGTGGGGGACACACAGTCTCTGGCAGAGATGGATTCCCCGGGAGGGGCCGCCAGCACCTGAGGGACCCCACGCTGACCCGCGGGTCACAGTCCCTTCTCTGAAGCCCTGTCTCCCCAGGCCTCCTCTGCCCCCGTGGGCCACAAGCCGTTCAGGGGGCAGGGCCCAGGACATCCCACCAGGCGTCCCTCAGGACGTGCTGCAGGGACCTGGGGGTCCCCCAGCTCCACCAGCCTCCCAGCAGGCCCCTTCTCCAGGGCATGCTGCGTATCTGGACACACCTGGCCTGAGTGGGGGTACGGAGACAACAGTGTATGGAGGCAGGCAAAACGCTGTGCCCCTGGGTCACCCCACAACCCAGTACTTCTGTGGGTTCAACTGCATGATTCTATGTGCTCAGAGTTCATACCCTGACCCCCAAGGGCTCTGTGTATCTCAGGGAACCCCAACCAGACTCCGCATGTGTGCCCAGTGGGCAGCTGTGTGGTCTCACCACCCCCCGGCCTCCCACAGAGCCTGGGGAGTGCCTCCGTCTACAACAGGGGCCAGTGCTCTCTGTCCTGACAGCCTGAGGGTGGCGGGCAGGCACCCCGCTGTCTCCAACCTCCCGCCCTCGCCTGTCAGGGCAGAGGCGGGCCCCTGCCTCTCCGGGCGGCTGTCCGAGGAGGGTCAGACAGGATGACCCGGGAGGGCATCACGGGTGACACCGGCCCCTGCCGGCATCTCCTTGTCATTTCTTTCTGGATTTCCCCCCCTTTTTCTCTCCTAACAAGTAGACTTCTTTGCTCGTCTCTTTTTTGAGATGTTTCAGATGTTTGCCATTACCTTTGTTCAAAGTCATTAGGTCCCAGCCTTCCCCAACTCAGATAAAAAGCATGCCCTTTGCACCTTTTTTTTTTTTTTTTAACAAGCAACACCTCCAAAAAGGCAGGATCGCCGCGGGTGCCTCTGGAATGTGCTGAGGCTGCACGTTTGCCTGCTTACCGGGCTTTTATCATTATTACTTACGCCTTCCAAGCGTGTAAGTGTATTCACACCTGAGGCTCAGAAGAGGCAGGCGAGGTCTGGATTTGTTTCTCCTTTACTGTCAGAACCCATCTCTGTTCTTCGAGGTTTTATTCTTCCCCGTGCGTAGCACAGTGACAGTCATGGCCGGTGAGGAACATGGCCCTGATTCTGCGGAAAACAGGTGCAGTCGAGCGAGTGCCAGCTGCGTGGACAGGCAAGGCTGCTGAGGCTCACAGACGTCCCAGATCCCGCGAGGACTCGCCAGGGGCCGACGTGATAGGAGGGGCACCAGGGGCCTTATCTTGGTGCCCGGTGGCAGAACCTACTTGACTTGCGTTTTAGCCGTGATGTCAGCAAACTGGCGCTGTCCTTCCCCGTCTGCTTCCGGAGGGAGGAGGTTGGCGAGGCTCGCCCACCCGACTGTTCTCCCAGCACCGTCTGTTCTCGGCCGCCTGCTGGGTGGAGGGGCCCCCAGTGCCCTGGGATTCACCCCTCGTGGACCTGAACCCCGAAGGTGTCCAGGAGAAACCCCGTCCTGGATGCGCAAAGAAGGGCTTGTCCGTTTTCTGGGAACAGTAAGGGTCCCCATTTGTCATCATTCTGGTTGTCGCTGACTGACTTCCTGCTCTTGACCTTCATCAGGAAGGAAAAGGACTTGGCTGGGTCCCCTGGCCTTCACTTTGCTTCCTAACCCAGAGCGTGGGGATAGCGTCGGAGCCTCATTGCGGCAGCGTCCGAAAGCGGGCGGTGGGGGCACTGGGGAGGGGTAGCGCCAGTCTGCACACCTGCACCCTCGTTACTGCCTGGTGCACAGGTGGACCTGGAAGGTTCCGTACAGCGGCTGGAGATCACCCAAAAGGGTCTGTGGTTGGTCTTTCCCTTTTTGCTTGCCCTCCACTGAAAAGGCCTGGAAAACCTGGCACAGAGAGAGACCCCTGCCTGGGCCAGAGATCCTGCCCCTGCCAGCGAGGCAGACCTGGCCACGCAGGGGCTATACTTTCCGGCAGAAATGACGAGGCAGAGAGCCACGGCACACAGGAACATGTCAGGGCTGTCGGCGGCCTTGCAAGTGGTTCTGATGTTGGCTGGGAACTTGGGAACTTCCCTCTGGCCCTGGAGGTCAAGGGCAGTGACACGTGAACCCTTGGATCCCTGGGGAACGCTAAGCGTCACCAGCCTGTCACATACATTATCCTCAGAACCTTCTAGAAAGGAGCAGCAGACATTCTTACCTACTTTCGCAGGTTCAGCAGTGGCGTCAGGAGCCGCCCCGACCTGCAGGTCAGTAAGGGATCTCGCTGCTGTGTGGTGTGCCTGCCTCCCGGCCCTGGGGCACAAGGTGGCTTTTGTTCTGGAAGGCACAACATGCAGCCGCACTCGGAGTTTGAGCACGGCCTGCCTGGGCTCTGCATGCCTCGCTGTCTTCTTTCTCTGGCTGCCCCTGAAGGTCACTGTGACCCACATTTCCCGGGGAAGATTGAGGGAGCGGGGCGTACCGTGTGCTCCGCTCTGCACCTGCCCCCACACGTGGGCCGCATGCAGACAGCTGCTGGCCACGGCCTGGCTGGGAGAAGCTGGCCCCCAGCACACGGCAGAAGGGCGGCCATTCTGCTCCCGGGGCCTGTCTCCCACCACGGCTAAGTGACCGGCAGGAGGACCAGGGCCAGGAACGCAAGGTCTCTGGCTATCAGCTTCCGGCACCTTCATTCACAGAGCAGAAAACTCAGGCAGGGAGTGGGCATCTGCTCCAGGAAGAAGTCCCCCACCTGCACCAGGAGGCCTGGAGACACTGTGCCATCACATCTGTCGTACGGCACACAGGCCTGGGCCGCCCACGGTGGATCACCCTCACTGTGCTTCTCCTCCTGCCGAGGCTGCTCCCAGAATACTGCCTTGTGCTTCTCCTCCTGCCAAGGATGCTCCCAGAAAGCCCTCACTGTGCTTCTCCTCCTGCCGCGGCTGCTCCCGGAACACTGCCTTGTGCTTTTCCTCCTGCTGAGGCTGCTCCTGGGACACCGCCCTGTGCTTCTCCTCCTGCCAAGGCTGCTCCCGGAAAGCCCTCACTGTGCTTCTCCTGCTGAGGCTGCTCCCAGAAAGCCCCCTCTTGCTCCATTTCTGCTTGGCTCATGCAAGTGCCCCCGGCAGGCTTTCCTCCTGGTCACAATGGCCCCCTTGGGATCGGCTTCCACTCCATTTTCCCTTTTCACCTAAAAGCCCCACCATCCTGTGGTTATGACCCCGCAGCCCTCTTGACGGCAAATTCTCAGAGACAGAGACAAGACCCTGGCCGTTTCCATCCTGACTCTTGGAGTCCACGTGCTGATGTGTGGTGGTTGATTTGAGTGGTCCCAGGGTGCCCGTGCTGGACTGCCTGGTGACTCGATGTCTGAGCCGGAGGCGCAGCTCCGAGGATGCCTGGGCTGGTTCTCGGCGACTTAGTTAGTGACAGAACCACGTAGTTCCCCAAGCACTACCTGTTCCTAGTACCAGCGGGGCCGTGGTCCAAGGGGACATCAGTGTTCACCAGCATTGACCGAGCACCTGCTACGGGCTAAGCCTAACATGGGCATCCACACCGAGCTCTCTGGGCCCACAGGCCATCTGGACGGAGGCGCGACAGACCTGTCACCGGAGTGCTCACCGCCCTGGGGCACCGCAGGTGAGATGGGCATGGACGGACCCTTGACCGCAGTCACTGCGGGTGAGATGGACATGGACGGACCCTGGGCGCACTTCTCTCTGGCGGGAGCACTGCTGAAGGCCTGTGCGGCTCCGTTCTTCGCGCTGCCAGATTCCAGCAGAAGCATCGGTCTGTTTCTGAATACAGAAAGATGTGTCAAATCACACACACGTTCCAGTGGAATCTAGCCGTTCACACAGGAGACGAGGAAGAGACAGTGTGTGTGCAGGTTGGGGCCGAATTTGGATTCTGAGTCTGGGCTCATCTAAGGCATCTACAAGGCCAGGGCTGGGGCTTCTGTGGCCGCTGGCACTGTGGCGCTTGGGCACCCACCTGCACTCATCGGCGGCTCCGCCATGTCCGCCCAGCCACGGTTGAATCCATCAAGGCCGTCTCTGAGGTTGTTCTTCTGCAGAGAAAGAGAGCGCTTATCTTCCCCAACGCTTCAGAGACCCGACCTCCCAGAAGAGAACAGAGCACACATGGGTGCAGACATCAGGCCACGGCCTCAGAGTGGGGTCCAGGCTCCAGGCCTGGGGCTCCATCGTGCAAGCGGCAGGTGCTGAAGGAAGTGATGGGGGGGGGCAGGCCTTCTCGGTGGGTGCGGGCAGCATGGGGTGCCTGGCTCACTGCGGGGCCCAGTGGTTTATGCAAGCAGCCCCGTCTCAAGAGTTCTGCACACTTATGAGCTCAGTGGGTCCTCCTGTGTACTCATCGGGAAGCAAAGCCACGGAGGTGAAGGTTCTGGGGAGGCCTCTCTCCGGGCTCAGAGAGAGGAGAGGAGGGAGGAGAGGATGACAGAGACAGAGACACACGGAACCCAGCTGGGGCTTCAGCCTCCGGCGCCCATTCTCTTTGAAAACCGACAGGGGTTGATGAGACGGAGAGAAATCTGCCGTGAGAGCCCCCCGGTGACCTATTTCCTTCAAGAACATTCATCAGGCCCCTCCCGTGTGCCAGATGGACGTGCCTGAGAGCCGCCCCCGCCCCCAACAAGCCCCAGGGCACAGATGACTCTGCCCGGTGGTGTTAGCTTCCGCTTCACAGCGGTCCTTCTGGAAAGGTCCCCCAGCCCCCCTCCCCCCGGCCCACGCCGCCCCTGCCTCCTCCTCTGCTCCCCGCTGGACCATCCGGAGAAGAGACCCCGCGCTCTCGCAGCCTCCTGACTCCTGGGGGCGGGCGTCCCGCCTCTGCCTCCCGCACCAGCCGGTGTCAGCCTCTGGGTGGCTGTGAGGTGACTCTTTGATTCTTCCATCTGTCCGGCCAGGATGGGGGACAAGGGCGGTGCCTGACTTACTTGGTGGTCTCTCCAGACTGTGGCACTTCTGTCTCATAGACATTGCTGAAAGAATGAATGAACGAATGAATGAATGAATGAATGAACCAGCGGATACTTTTAAGTCTACAGGTTCGCAGATTACTTTGGAATCAAAAGTGCCATAAATCCAGGCACGAACATTCCTCCCCCTGCGCAGCCAAGGCGGCTGGAGGCAGCCTCACCTGGGGGCGGCCGCCTGGCCTCTGGGGCCCCCCGGCACCCCCTCCACCGTCCACACGTCTGAGGAGAAGGTCAGTGGAGGGGGTGGCCTTAGCGTGGGCGTCTCCTCCTCGTGAGGGGGGGGGGCGTGCGTTTCCCGAATTTATTGCCGTCTTTCACCTGCGACTGCCGAGTCCCAAGGGCCGGTGGATGGTGCTTTGTCACATGTCCCCCCGTTTTCCCGCTCGGGTGCTTTGCCCAGGGACTTTGACCCCGCGCTGACCTTCCTTTTATTCTTCATGTTTTATGAAAATCTGTTAATGTTTATTTATTTTTGAAAGACAGAGCACGAGATGGGGAAGGGCAGAGAGAGGGAGACACAGAATCTGAAGCAGCTCCAGGCTCTGAGCTGTCGGCACAGAGCCCGACACGGGGCTCGAACTCACAAGCCCTGAGATCATGACCTGAGCTGAAGTCGGACGCTCAATTGACTGAGCTTCCCAGGCACCCCTCAGCACTGACCTTCCTGACGGGTCGCTGCAGAGGTCCTCTGAGTGATGGGTGAGCAGGCCCTTGGGGGCGTGAAGGATCCATGAGTGTGACTCTGACAGATTCGGGGGGAGGGTGTCAGAACCAAGGTCAGGTGTGAGCATGGTTCACTAGCCGGCTCAGCTGTGAGCCCCGGGACAGAAGACGTTGGAAGAGATAATAGCGTGAGTTCCAAGGTGCAGTCGGTGAGAGAAGGAGGACCAGGACCTCACCCTTACGGCATCGGCCTGGAGCCCGGGCTGCACCCCCGACACCTGGCTACCTTCTGTCCATGTTCCTGCCTCGCTCTCTCCAGGATCTGTATCTACCTCTCTCTCTGTGACGGGCCTCTTATTATTATTTATTAGTTAGTTAGTTTTGCTTCTTTGCTTCTTGTCCCTGTATCCTGTCCAAGTTCACATTTCTTCCATATTTTCCATCTCATTGCAATTGAAAAGGAAAATCTTAGTCATGAAAAGTTGCACTGACCTTTGGGTCGGGGTGGCCTGTCCCCTTGGCTGTCCCAGCTCCTCCAGGGTGTCGTCTTAGGGCAAGAGACACACTGGCCGGGATGGGCTCTCCAGGGGCGATCGCATCTGAGACATGGCAGTCATGCCTCCCACTCTGTCCTGCCCTCCCCCAGCCCAGTGGGGACGGCACTGTCCATTCAAGGAAAAGAAGACGCGCACTTGGACAAGAGAGGGTTCGGTGCTCACTCCTTCTGGCCCCTTGTGTGCCGGGAAAAGGGTTTGAGGCTGAAGACCCCTCAGGCCACCTGTGGCACCTGCCGGCTGGAAGGTGGCCCAAGCTATGGCCTGGAGGTGCCACTGGTCACCGGGACCAGTGGGAACGATGAGAGATTACAGGGTGGTGTTTTCAAAATCGTTGCAGGAGGCAGAGGCAGGAGAGCTTTGCCATAAAATGCGCGGACGGCAGTCCGAACTCCCTCTACACCTGCTTGGGCATTGACCGTACGGCGTAAATTTACAACGTTTACACACATTCATTTCTGGTAACACTTTATGAATTTGCACTAAGCCCATGTGTCAGGAATGAAGTTTGAAAAAGGGCACATGTTAAGCACTGAGTCTGTTTTCAAGAAAGTTGGTGATGAAGCTATAATTTGCACAAAATATTCATGGACATTTACCTTCTGTGTCGGGGTCTGCACTGGGGCTGCTGACCACGGAGAAGCCACGGGAGGGAAAGAACCTCTAAGTGGGGCGCCTGGGGGCTCAGTGGGTTAAGTGTCTGACTTCCGCTCGGGTCATGATCTCCTGGTTTGTGAGTTCAAGCCCCGAGTCGGGCTCTGTGCTGACAGCTCGGAACCTGGAGCCTTCTGATTCTGTGTTCCCTCTCTCTCTATCCTTCCCTTGCTCTGTTTCTCTGTCCCTCTCTCTTGAAAACAAACAAACATTAAAAAGCCTCTAAGGGAGCACCAGCTTCCACTGAAGGGTGACTTGATGACCTCTGTGACCGATGACTGATGGAAGGACTTTACACACGGCCGCCTGGAACCATGACTGTTTATCTAGATCAAATGACTATTCATAGTGAGTCTTGATCCTTATCAATCCCAGGTCCCGTGGTGCATTTGCGGGAGGCGAAGTGTAGCTGTCCTGCTCCTAATAACAGGTGCATTTCACAAACCGTCAAACGATACCAGTTTGATATCCGTGCCCTTTGCAAACAGAAAATGAGTTAATTCCGGTAGTGGTTCTCCTGTTTTTCATCCACTTCGTGGAATCCAACTCCACGTTGGAGGCTCCTTCTCTGAAAGGTGAGCACCTCACCTGATGGCTAATGTCGCTGGAAAGGATTCAATACAGATGATGCATGTATTTGTTTTGTGGGACAATATAAATATATAAATGTTGGCAGACCTCAGCGTTTGTGGAGAACGTCTCGCACTTAGAATCGATCGTGATGTACAGAGTTTTTAATTGTGCCGACACCAACTAAATACCCTGGCAGAGAAAATAGAGGCTGTAGATGTCAGATTTTATCAGCAGTTACACATACAGAGTAATTAAACTGCAAATGTAGGTAATGAAGCTGATGTTGAATTTTTTTTAAATACGTCAGCGTGGGAGTGTGCATGCTGTCTTCCCTGATTATCGGAATTCAGAAATGTTTGGGCTTTCAAAAACTTGCCCTGTGCATCAGCCTCAGTGTCCCGCAGGGACGGCGGACATTTCTATAAACAAGGCTCGAAGTATTGGTTTCATGTTTTTCTGAATTAGTTGAAAATATTTACTAGAGGTAAATACAACCAAAGAATCCAGCCACAGATAAAAACCGCGCAGCATGTCAAACTTTTACACAATTACAACTGTTGAAAACATAGGTTGTGAACAGGAAGACGTTAAAATCTCTGTAAATGCGAAGAAAGAATAAAGCAAATGGAATACTGAGGGCTCACAAGATGCTCTTTTCAAAAACATTGCAGATAATTTTATGAAACCGTTTAAATATTAAGGATATTGGAAATATATTAAAAATGAAATGTATTAAGAACAGTCAAGGCGAGGCACCTGGGTGGCTCAGTCTGTTAAGTGTCTGACCTCAGCTCGGGTCATGATCTTACAGTTCACGGGTTCGAGCCTCGCGTCGGGCTCTGTGCTGACAGCGTGGAGCCTGGAGCCTGCTTCCGATTCTGTGTCTCCCTCCCTCTCTGCCCCTCCCCCTCTCACCCTCTGCGGTCTCTCTCAAATATAAATAAACATAAAAAGAATTAAAAGAGCAGACAAGGCTAAGAAAGCACCTGAAGCAGGTGAAGATGCACCAAGAAGAGGTGTTCTGTTTGTGCTCTCTTTTTATTTCCATATAATCAATATAAAAAGCATTTTCTATAAAATACACTGTTACTGTAATGTACACTGCTATGTTAGTTTTGTTTTCTAGAAAGAGTTTTTTTTTTTTAATTTTTAGAAGTAGTTTTTGAATAGAACTACTTAGTGGGTTCCCATTTTGATAAAACCAAATGCTGACCACTAATGAAATGCCGTAGGAAGGCACGCGGCTCTAACAGTCTCAGCCTCTCCTCTGCTCTCGGGGGTCCCGTGTTAGATGAGGAGTCACACGTGGCCCATTCCAGGGGCTCGCTTTTAAGGGCTGCGGCTTCAAAGCTCGAACAAATCTTTATCTCTGCTCCCTTTTTGTTTTTTAAAAACTTTTTAGTGTTTTATTTATTTTCGAGAGAGACAGAGAGAGACAGCTTGAGCAGGGGAGGGTCAGAGGGAGGAGACATAGAATCCGAAGCAGGCTCCAGGCTCTGAGCTGTCAGCACAGAGCCCGATGCAGGGCTCGAACCCATGAACCGGGAGATCATGACCTGAGCCGAAGCCGGATGCTCAACCGACTGAGCCCCCCCGGGGCCCCAATCTCTGCTCCTTTGTCAAGGAACGAGTCTGTCTTGTAACTGAGAAGAAGCAGGCGTTTGAACCACCCGTGATGGGTTTGAGCTGCAGAAAGAAAACTCTACTGTCTTGGAGCTGCAGGGGGCGCTCTGGTTCCATCAGCTCAGGACACCCAGGCCGGAGGGATCAGCAGGGCAGCCCCCTCAGACACGGGCTGGGGGAGGGCTCCACACCCTCCAAAGCCATAAAGGTCCCTGTCAGCTGGGGAGGCCACCTTGCGAAGGGTGGGGAAGGAGATGTCCCCTGTCCCTAGGAGCCCGAGGTCTGGTTGGGAGACTCTATGCCCAAATGACTGAACAAATCCAGATGTCTGATCCGGGGGAGAAAGAGAGTCTCTGGCTTGCTGGCCCTCAGAAGCTGGCGGGATCAAGGCAAAGGGGACAGAAGGGACCACCCACTGAGGGGAAGCGTGTGAGCAGGGGCTGGGGGGTGTAGACAGGGCTCGGGGGAATCCCCCCTCCTGCCTTGGGGCCTCCGCCTGCACCCGCCTCCCGTCCTCCTCCTGAACCCTGGCCACCATTCGCCAGACACCCAGCCCAGGTCCTCTGCCTCTCTCCCCAAGGGCAGTGGCCTCCTTCGGCTGGGCCCGAGGCCTGGCCTGGGCCATCTACACACCCCCAGAGTGAGCTCACCCACACACTGGAGCTTCCCCCCTCACTTCCACCCACACAAGCCCCAGGCCCTCCACCCAGCTCCTGCTGGCGTTGTCCCCTAGAATGCTCTCCGGACCCGAGCGTCAACAGGCCACCTCTGAGGACCACAGGGCGTTTCTCGAGGGATGGTGACATAACTTACCCCAGAGCCTCAGGGAGCATATCGCCCTCGGCAGGGGCTCGGCACATGGTGGCTTGCGTTAGTGCTTTATCCTCCAGCCAAATCACCTTCACCCCCAGACTGGGAGGCCCAGGCTCCAGATCTCAGCTAATGAACGGTGCCCACCTCCCACCGCATCTCCCAAGATGGAAATCCAGGTGCCCGGTGCCCTGGTCCCCACCACGTCCAGCTGGCTGACTACCATTCACGCAGATTCTACCGCTGAAATTCCTTTCAGATGCCTCCCTCCTGTCCATTCCCACAGTCCTGGCTTCGTCCAGACCTTCCCACTTGGCTGCGTAGACCAGGAGCTCCGGCTGTGTCTGGATGCTGCACCCCCGGCCCGCTCCCAGGGGGTCCCATGCCCCCAGCCCCTCTGGGGCGGCAAAGGCTTACGCCGTGTCTCTTGTGGCTCGTGACCGACTTCCAGCACTCTCTCTGGAAACTTCTGTGGCAGCTCGTTGCTCGCGGCCAAGGTGGTCAACTGCGGTTGGTCTGTCCAAACCGGTTGCTTTCCATACGTTTGGATTCCATGCATCTGGAGTTGGGCCCGGGGAATCGGCATCTTCTCATAATTCCCAGTGGTTCTACCGATGCAGGTTGTTGTTGGAAAACGAGCCTGTAACAGCAAACCAAACTCTAACGACGTTCAAGGACCTTCTCGATTCGGTCCCGGGCGGAGTGGATCATCAGTACCTCACCTTCCTTCCCAGCACTGTGGACTCAGGGGGTCCCAGGGGGTGCTGTGTTTCCCTTCTTCCTTCCGGTTCCCTGTGGCTGCGGTACGGCAGGTCCGGGATTGCATTCATTTCTGCAGCTCCAGGACCCCGGCAGTCGGCCTGCTCCAGACTCGCTGCCCAACAGAGTATTAAAAAGGCATCAAATGGAGTAGGAAAGCAATTCTAACCAAGCTGATAGCTGGCTGACTTCTGATAGGAATAAACACAACAGCGGATTTACTGGAAACTATTTTGTGAATCTCCATTCTGAGGTGCAACGGGTCGTGTGCCCATAGTGCATAATGTTTGGTAGATTCAATACAAGTCCTTAAAATTCACCATGACTTAAACTATTGCAAGGACTATTTTGTGCAGATTCGGGTCTGTGCCTTTGGGTAGCCTGCCCAAACCCTCTAGGGGTAAATAGCCAGGGACAGGAGAGTTGTCCTTGGCTTGGAAATATAAATGTCACAGTAAAGGGACTCACGGCGTTCGAATTCTGCAAAGTGGAGTGCCCTCTGCTGGCCATAGCGAGCAAGTCTCCTGCTGCTCCAGGGGGTGCTGCCCCACCCCGGGGGGTCTGATGGGCGATGGGAAGTCTGCCTGGAACCTGTCAGCTTTCTCTTAGATCGTGGAGCATTTGGAGAGGAGGGTTTTGAATGGATGCATATAACAAGACACATGCTTCAGCTCGGAAGTCTGCGTTTCTGAGTTGTATTAAACCAGTTACTACTTCCTGACCACTCACTCCGCAGTGTATGCAGCAGTATGAAAGCCTCATTCAGGAATGGATTCTGTCTGCTGCAGCCTGGGCAGAGCTGCCCGTCAGGGCTCGAGAGCTTTTGTCTCCGGTGGTCCTGGGTTCAATCCGCGACTCCTCCGTCCGCTCTGACCCGACTTTGGGCCGGTGCCTCAGTCCCGGAGGCTCCTGTGAAGACAGTACCCATACGAAGGGCCCAGCACTGGGAGGGCTCACGGGATACAAGCTATGGTGTGTGCGTGCGCACGCGTGTGGGGCTCGCTTTAAAAGTCTAAAATGTGTTTGGGAAATAAACAAGAGGAAGGAGGTCGGAAGCCTTCACTGTGGCATCCTGGTTATTCCAGGGCAATTGTCCGCTCAGAATTGTCTGCTCCGCGGAGACTGAGAAACGCGATTAGATTGTTTGCACTCCTCCAAGTGTCTCCTCTAATTACAAGGAACTGGTGTTTTCCAGCCTCGGTCCATCCCTGTGCCCGGCAGCGGGGAGGCTGTTTGCGGGAAAGTGCTGTTGGAGGGGTCGGGCACCCCAGGCTGACCCGGAGGGGGGCCCACCGCTCCGCCACAGTCTGGTCCCCCCAGGTCTCACTCAGCACCGCCAGCCACGCATCCTCCCCTGCCGCACTCTTCCATACCTCCCAAAGGTCACCCTTTCCGAGTGCTTAAGGCACTTAGGCAACATTGGAGCACCAGGCGGGGATCTGAGGTGGCCCTGCAGGTCTCCTGGGTGAGAGGTTGCTGTTTCCTGTGCCAGCCACGTGGCGATCCGGGTTTGCTCCATGCACCCCACCCACTAAAGATGCCCCTCCGTTCCCAAGAGGCTCCGTCAGACGTGAGCTGGCTGCACGTGGCCCCTCCTGGGCGGGGAGGAGGCTTCCCTGGGATTCACCGGGGAAGTGAGGGCCGGCAGTGTGGGTTGTGGCTGTGGCCAGGGGGACAGTAGAGGGGGGCCCTGTGCGGGCGGGTGGGCCCCCCATGCCCCAGCCCCTGGCCCTGTGACCACGCCCCAGTTAGCCTGACTCCTGAGCCCCTGACTCTTCCCCAGGCCTCGGCTCTTCCTTGGGCTCTCACGATGCAGATAGAAATGCCACACCTGTGTCACAGCAGACACACTAGAATGTTCCCAAAGGGTTGAACAAATCATTAGTGTGTGGCAATATATTTTTTTAAGTTTATTTATTTTATGAGAGAGAGAGAGTGCGAGCAGGGTGGAGGAGCAGAGAGAGCGGGAGACACAGAATCCGAAGCGGCTCCAGGCTCTGAGCTGTCAGCACAGAGCCCGACATGGGGCTCAAACTCATGAACCGAGAGATCATGACCTGAGCGGAAGTCGAGAGTCAGAGCCCCCCAGGCGCCCTGCCCGTGTGCCGGTGCCGCGGGTGGAGGGCCTCGCGGGGGGCCCATGACACTGGGCTCAGAACCTCAGGTCCCTCGGGTGCCCAGCGTCTTCCTCTGCAGCCCCGCCCACAGCCCCGTTCGCCTCCCTTCTCCCCGCAAACCAGACAAACAAACAAAGGAAACGAACCTGAACACAAGAGGTTCTGGAACCGGGACTGGCTCGCGGGGGTCCTCACGGGGCTCGCTCTAAAGCTCTGGGGCTGTGAGCTGTGCGGGTCGAGCGCACAGGCCCCTCCCGAACTCGGATTCACTGAGCAGTGCTCCGGAGCCGCCCCTAGCATCCCCGGGCCACCCTGTCGTACAGGAGGTTCCCTCCTGGGCAGGGGAGGGGCGGGGCGGGCAGCCCGGCCTGCGGGGCGCCCTCTGAGCCTCTCTCTGCTTCCCACAGGTTCACCATGGAGCCCTTCTGTCCACTCCTCCTGGCGGGTGTTAGCCTGCCGCTCGCCAAGGCCCTCAGAGGCAACGGGACCACCCCAGCCAACAGCAACTTGACCTCCACAACTGCAGGTGAGGACCCAGCCACCCGCCGCTGGCCTGCCCTTGCCGTACCCCTCCCTCCTGGTGGGCTCTCAAGACGGGGTGATGACCCGCTGGGGGAGGAAAAACAGGTCGTGGCCCACGTCCTTAGTGCGCACTGAACTCCCAACGCCTCTAACACGCGGGCCGGCCCCACGAGCCAGGTGTTGGGGATTCTCCGGGAACAAAGCTTAGTATTGGGGGGCAGCAAACACAGCCTTGTGCTCAGAGTCGGTGTCAGCCTCGGTGGGAGGCGGGGGAGCAGGGGTTAACAATCCAGACCCCCACGGGGGGAGCCGACTCAAGACGTCCTAAGCAAACGTGGACGAGTGCATCGGGGATGTCTGTCTACACACTGACGTGGCCGTTGATTCAATCAAGAAATCCGTGGGAATACCTCCAGGCGCAATGCTGGTATCGTGGTTAGATTCATATTTTTAAAAGAAGAGTCCACGCGTTTCTGGAGACGCATGTTGAAGTCCTCCCGAATGAAACAGCACTCGCCCTGGGAGCCGCTTGAGGAAGAGCCCGTGGGGAGCGGGAGGCAGGTGAGGCCAGAGGCCGACAACGGCTGCCCTGTCCCCCTCAGAAAGGGGGGGTTCGCTGCTTCACGCCCCTGCCTTTTCCATAGTTTGAAAGTTAGAGAAGCGACTAGGGAGGAGTGAACGGACCCACGTGACAAGGCAGCTGGACTCCGGAAACCTGCAAAGTGGGAGGACGCCAGGCAGGAGCCCACGTGGCCTATGTCTCCGTGGACAGGAATTCCCCCGAACAGTCAGGGCGATGGAGGGGAAGGGGCCCGGGAGCTTGGCTGGGCTGCGGGGCAAACGCTGCCTGACCGCAGGTGGAGGAGAGGCAGACGGGAAGGTTCCAAAACTGGATGCGGTGGCGGTGGCACAGCTGTGAATTAACCAAAAATCACTGGGCCACGTGCTTAAAACGGGTGGGCTTCGTCGAACGTGAATTTTGCATCAATAAAGCAAAGTGAATGCCATGCGAAGCGAAGAGGAAGAAGGGCAGCAGCGAGAGCAGGTGCGCTTGAGTCACGTGACCCCGGCTCCCCTCCAGCTCCAGCGCTTGCTGGCCCAGTGACGTGGGGGAAGTCCCTGACCTCCGTGTGCCTTGGTGTCCCCATTTGTGAGACGGAGCTCGTAACAGTGCCTCCTTCTTGGCAATGCTGAGGATTAGCGGGGCCCCCGAGCCGATGTAGAGGCCCGTCCGGTTGGGCTGCTGCTGTGGTCAGCTGGACATTGTGTCACCCCGCCAGTCTCCTGCAGCCCAGAAACTTGGCTTCTCAATGTCCCTTGATATCTCTTTCTTGGATGTATGCCCAATGCAGAGACCCAAGTGGTGAGTTCAAGGTCCCCAAGGACTAGACCCGGACGCCCTGGGCAACCCCGCACACCTCCCTGGTAGACCAGATGCCCTCGTGTGGCCGCCAGCTCTGTCCTGTGGCCGGCTTAGTAGGAGGCTGTAACCAGCAAGGCCTGGTCCCTTGAGTCTGCGTCACGGCTCATTGCCAGTCCCCACACGCTTGCCCCGTCCCCTGTTCCTCCCCCAAGACTCCCAGGCATAAAACTCAAGGCCTCCTCTGATAAGGTATTATTTAGTGTGTTGGTTAGTGTTCTCCAGAGAAATAGAATCAGTAAGACATATACTTTTATTTTCAGAAAAAGAAACACAGGAGCCCCCAGCAGACTGAAGCTATGCTTGTAACTGTCCTCATTTATTTAAAAAAATTTTTTTAGTATTTATTTATTTTTGAGAAAGAGAAAGAGAAAGAGCACAAGCAGGGAAGAGGTAGAGAGAGACGGGGAGACACAGAGTCTGAAGCAGGCTCCAGGCTCCGAGCTGTCAGCACAGAGCCTGATACGTGGCTCGAACCCACGGACTGCGAGATCATGACCTGAGCTGAAGCCGGACACTCACCGGCGCCCAGGTCACTGTGCTCCTCTCAAGCAGGCCCTGTGGGTGTTGGGTCACTGGTGCTCTTCCACAACCTGGGACCCTCCAGACCTGCCCCGAGGACACTGTGTCCCTGTGCCCGAGGCCCAGCACCTGCAGAGACACTTACCAATGACAGTGAGCATCCTACCAGGAGGGCGTCATCTGCCCCGAGCGGAGAAGCCTGACTGAAGCTGTGTGGGCGTTTCCGCAGCTGGCACCCAGGACACCGTTAGGGTGACTCAGCCTCCCCCTGCGCCTCTTCACTTCACTTGAAAGAAAACGGTCTGCCAACAAGATGGCTGTGGGTGTCAGGTGCTCCTCTCAGGGACGGGGAAGTGACCTCGTGCCCCTGAGCACAGATGTGACCCTCACAGCCTGTTACAGCCTCTGCCCAGGGCCTTCACACGCTTGGCAGTGGCTGCCGGTCACCAGGCAGGAGGGAAGTCCGCACTGGCTCCCATTCAAGGTCTCGGGGATAGCAGCCGGACGGGCTCCACTGGCCTAGAATTCCAGACGGGAGCCTGACCGCGGAAAGTGCCCTTTGAAACCTGGTTCCCTGAGAGCAGGATCACCTGGTGTGGTCACAGCACACAGTCACAGTGTGCCAAAGACCGGAAGCCGCTTCGTTTGTTCCTCGAACAAAACGTATCCAATAATCATAAGAGACATTCCTTGGCACAGGAGCTGAAGGTAAATGCAAACAGTGTAATTAAATACCGCTGTCCTTATTACAGGAAGGCCTCCCAGAAATTAATAAGAAAAAGACAGCCCAGTAGGAAAATGGCGAAAGCATCTGACCAAGCACCACGCAGATGTCCAATTGGTTGTTTTATTAATCATGAAATGATGTTTTAGTCTATAGGAATTAGGGAAAGGCAGAGTGAAGTGGTAATTTATTTAGCAGACTGACAAAAATGGAAAGGATTGCTAATAGCCAGGAGAGATGGTCTCCATCATCCCGTCTAGGCAAGGAAAAGCTGGAAATTCTGCAGGGGAACCTTGGCAGTTTCTATTACAATTCGATTTTTTTTTTTTACCATTTTTATTTATTTTTGAGAGACAGACAGAGCATGAAGGGGAGAGGGTCAGAGAGAGAGGGAGACACAGAATCCGAAGCAGGCTCCAGGCTCTGAGCTGTCAGCACAGAGCCTGATGCGGGGCTCAAACTCACAAACCTCGCTATCATGACCTGAGCTGAAGTCGGACACTTCATGGACTGAGCCACCCAGGCGCCCCACCTTACAATTTAAGATGCGTGCATGCTGATGCACAAAGTCTCCTTCTGGGAGCTTTCTATGGAAGCGCTTTCAAGATGTGCGGAGATAAAGATACAAGATGGAAAATTGTAAGTAACAGCAAAAAAGCTGGAAACAACCTAAATGTGCATGGAAATCGCAGGACTTTCAGAAAGTGGAAGTCCAGGCAGCAGCTGAACAGAATGAGGAGGCTCGTGTGTGCTGACCCGGCTCTCCGAGACAGACGACCGAACGAGAAAGAGCGGCCCCGATACAGGTGGCATCCGTTTTGTTGTTGTTTTTTCATACTTGGCTCTGCCCAGCGGACACAGCCCAGCCTGCAGACCCTGTTTCTGGACCATACTGTTTTACAAAATTGCATTTAGGCTGAATTACATATCAATATTTAAAAATCAGGTAACTTTACATAGCTGTGCGTTTCTTTATTTTGGCAAGCCGGGAGAAACTGGACAGCGTGGAGGGCACCTTCCCCCTGACCCTGATGGGGCCGCCCCTGATGATGGGGCCTAGACTCCCCAGTTCTCCCGGCGCCCCCAGGCCTGCCGGCCCCTGAGCGTTCTTACCTGTTCTCTATCCCCCCCTCCCCCAGGACAGAGGCAGCTGCCAGCTTCTGTCCCTGGGATCTGCCCTTTCTGTCCATATGCAGGGTCCTGCTCCGGGGGCCTTGGGCCACTCAGCCGGGGCCTCCAGGGCGTGCTATGGAAGGCCCACATCTGTAACTGTCTCCTCGAAAAGCAGGCAGCCTGAGCCTGGAGGCGGGACCCTGGAGCCCCCTGACGAGGCCCCCAGGTGCCCCTCGAAGCTGCGGGTGACCCCATGCCCTCAGCCAGTGCACCCAGCCCTTGGACCGCCAAGCCAGCCAGCCAGTCACTGCCAAGATGGACGCTGGCCCGGGGCAGCCCGATGTCTGTGCAAATGCAGAAGCAGGGAGGGGAGAAGGTCCTGCCTGAGCTCTGTGGTTGCGGGTGGCAGGGCAGGGCCGGAGTCCAGGCCGGGTGAGGAGCGCCCAGGCCCTCTGGGCCCCTCGGGGTCAGCATCTCCCAGCAGCCCGGGCTTGAGTTTGCCGTACCAGCTGGCAGAGCAGGGCGGGGCCTCTGTGGGTGGGCGAGTGTGGGAGCCCCCCAGCCCCCAGCCGGGGCCACAGGCACACGCTCCCAGAGGCTCAGCCTGGCATCGCCCCAGCTTTGCCCTACAACTTGAGCTGGGAGGCCCCTAGGCAGACGGGGGAGGCCTTGGCCTAGCCTGGAGCGCGGGTGTCTTGTTTGGCCAGGTTTGTGGCCTCCAGGGCCACCTCGTCCCAGACCAGCTGCCCCTCAGTCAGTGCACTTCTGTATCAAATGGTCCCTCCCATCAGTCAAAACCGTCATTTATTAGAAACACGTGCCTTGGCCCCTTACTGGCCCAGACTCGGTGTGAGGGCCTGGACATGGAGGTTGCTCACAACCTGGGGGAGGGGCGTGAGGTGCAGGTTAAGACCTTTAGACGAGGAGGGGTGCCAGGGCAGGGCCTGCAGGACTGCGGTGCCCCCCCCACCCCAGCCACGGGCTCGAGCCCTGCCTGGTACTTCCAGGAACTCAAAGCTGTGGAAGCCCATGGTTGCTTCTGAGGAACTCCATTGCCTCACAGCGAAGGCAGTTGCCCCCAGGGCCTGCCCATTCCAGGGCAGGAGGGTCTGTGCTTGGAGGCATACAGAGACCCTCTGGGACCCACAGAAGGGCAGCCAGGGGGGCTTCCTGGAGGAGGGGGCGTTTGAGATGCTTCCTGGGAGTGGGGACATTTTGGTGAGGAGAGGGTAGCGTGGATGCCTGAGGGGTCAGGGGCTAAGTCAGAACATTGCAGCCATCAGAGCCCCCCAGAGTTTGGGCTCCCTGGGCAGGTCCTGGGCAGCCCAAGGCAGCTGCTCCTGGTCCAGGGATGTGGGACCTTCTGAATGAGGAAAGTCAGCCTGGCCCTGTAGGATCGGCAGCTCGAAGCTTCAGACCCGATCATGGCCACAGACCTCCACCCACGCCCTGAGCCCTGGCCCTGGGAGCACCCTACACCGTCCTCAGAGCAGCAGGGCCTCTGACCCTCCACCCCCTCCCACCTCCCCAGGAGGGCGAGAGGCGGGTCCCCCCAGGACCCAGGGAAACAGGTTCCTTGAGGGGGGCGGGGGGCTCCCTGCTGCGCCTTCACTGCGCCTCAGCCCTCGCCAGGGTCAAAGTCACCGGCTCCTTCGGCTCACGCTCTCCTCCCCGTGTCACCCGACTCATCTCTCCCGGGGTGAGCACAGGGCGCCGGACGGTGGCCTCGCCTCGCCAGCTGTGAAGTGTGGTCTGGTGTGGGGGAGCCTTCCCTGCCCAGACCCCGTTTCCCCATCGCTTTGGGCCCCCCTGCAGGCCCCCCGGACCCCCGCACGCCCCAGCCCGTGCTGGCCTGGCTGTTGCTGCCCGTGCTGCTGCTGGTCCTCCTCCTGCTGCTCGCCGCCTACTTCTTCAGGTAGGAGTGTCCCCGGGGCGCAGGCGGACTTGCCCCGACCAGCCCCGATGAGGAAATGAGCTCCTCCAGGCTGCACTGCGGGCGTGGGCCCAGGCGGAAGGCGGCGGGGCAGGGGACCGCGGGGGCCGGGGACACACGGGGCTGGTGACCGGTGGCCGGCGTGGCGGGGTCCGGCCATGAGCGGCAGAAAGAGCTTCTCCCGGCTCACCTGGTGGGTATCGCCCTGCGGGAGCCCTGCGCCCCGGGGGCCATCGCTGTGCCCAAAGCTAACCCGTCTGTGTCTCCCAGGTTCCGGAAGCAGAGGAAAGCCGTGGTCAGCGCCAATGACAAGATGCCCAACGGAATCCTCGAAGAACAAGGTACCCCCGGGGGTCGGGGGGTCGGGGGGTCGGGGGGCCGGGGGGCCGGGCGGGTTTGCTTCCTGACCACACGGGGCTGCGTCTGCCTCTTACTTGAAATGTTAAACTCCTTCAGCTTTGAGACTCCGGTGCCCCCTCCCCGGGGTTATGCTGGAGTTCACAACGGTACAGTTTTACCATTTCAAAACGTTTCTCCTTTCTCCCTGCTGGGAAACAGACGTTTGAGACTTTCAGTTTGTGGCTTTGTTGGAAACGCTGTTCACATCCTGTCCTTGTTACAGCGTTTTGACATGTCACCGTTTTCAGGAAGCCCTTGAAAGCCACCCGAAGACCAGACAGCCTGGTTCAGACTCGCAAGGGCTCCCCTGAACTTCACGCGGTTGGCGGGTCTTGATGCCCCCGTGGAGGGCACTCCCAGCCTTTCTTCCAGGCTCGACGTGCAGCTCTGTGCCTTAATGCCACTTACAGGGCACATTGTCTCTTTCCCCACGAGTGCAGGTGGCCGAGAAAGTCGTGTGCGGCAGGGACTTTCAGGATGATTGGTTCACACCAGCGGCTGTAACTTCCTACAGTCCGCTCACTGCCTGATAGTTCCATGGTTTGGGGGAGCAAACACGCTGCCAGGCTTCCGGCAGAACTGCAAAATCGACCCCCAGATAATAGAAAAGACCGTCGGCCCCAAAGGACCTAGCGAGGGGCTGGGAGGGACCTGCCGGTGGCACCTGAACGTCACCGAGAGCCTCGTTAGGGGCTGCTGTGTCCTGCGGGCACCACCTTCCTGCCCCGGCTCGCTGCCGGCGCGTTTCAACAGCCTTCGAGGGAGGGACGAAGGTGTGGCTGGCGAGGCCCAGAGGCCCAGCCAGACTCAGCCTGACGCGTCTGCTCTCCGAGGAATGAGCTCTGGGAGGAGCTGTTGGCTGGGCCTCTGGGCGGCTCTGCAGGTGGGGACAGGCCCTTGGCGGGAGTGACAGCAAAGTGTTCACCTTCACCTTGTCAAGAGTGTCAGTCATTTTGCAGGAAGAGAAGCCCCTGCCGGAAATTTCACCTTTGGGCTCACCCTGAGTTTATGGAAGGAATTGGTCCAGGAAGTCCCCGGGGCCCGTCCTCCATGTCAGCATCTCCCTGCACAGTCCCGAGAAACAGGGTTCCTCTCTCTCCCTCTCTCTCTTTTTTTTTAAACATTTATTTGAGAGAGAGAAAAAGAGAGAAAGAAAGCAGGGGAGCGGCAGAGAGAGAGGGAGACAGATTCTGAAACGGCTCCGGGCTCCCAGCTGTCAGCACAGAGCCTGACCCGGGGCTTAAACTCGTGAACTTCGAGATCATGACCTGAGCCGCAGTCGGACGCTTCACCGACTGAGCCGCCAGGCACCCTAGGAGCGTTTCTCTTATTTCTTCTGGAGCCTGTGGGGTTTGAGCAAGCCGACTGTTTGTCACAAAGAAGATAGGACTGAGGGGCACCCATATCCTAACTGATTCCCGATCTGTTCCCAACGTGAACCAATGTGGCTCCTCCATATTGATTAACATATAATCGGTCTCCCTGTTTCAAACCTGGAAAACTGTGCTGGGGTGTGAAAGTGCCCGGATCCTCGGTGGAAGGCGCAGGGGCGGGGGGGGGGGGGGCTGAGCTGGAAGGTAAGGTGTCTGCGGTCGGTGGGAGCAGGTCACACCGGCCAGAGGGACACCCGTCTGATGTGGATGTATTGTAGGGGGCAGACCTCTGTGCTCGGCCACCCGGGCCCCGCATGGCCCCGGCTACGTGCTCAGGGAGCCACACGCCCCCCTCCGGCTGTGTCATGTGTCATTCCTCCGGGAATGCTGTCTGTCTGTCGGGCGAATGAGTCAGCTATCCGGGAATGTGGCTGAGCGGCCCCCCTGTGTCTTCTGGTCCCACAGAGCAGCAAAGAGTGACACTTCTCAGCAGGTCGCCCTCCGGGCCCAAGAAGTACTTTCCCATCCCCGTGGCGCACCTGGAGGAGGAGATCCGGGTCCGGTCGGCCGACGACTGCAAGCGCTTCCGGGAGGAGTTCAATGTGAGTTCGGGGGCTCCTGTGTCGTGTCGTGGGGTCAGGAACCGGTAAATGCGGCGCTGCATCTCAGGGTGGATCTTTCCGGAGATGGGGTGCACGCGGCTGGGTCACGCTGCCGCCCCGGAGATGGGGTGCACGCGGCTGGGTCACGCCGCCGCCCCGGAGGGGGTTTCGGAATGCCTCGCTTCCCCCGCGAGGTCCGTGAACCCCCGTCATGCTCTTTCATGAGATGAGACGGTGGAGTAAGATGTTCCTGAAGGTTCCCTCTGGGTGCCGCGTCCTAAAATCTAGTATGACAGGGACACAGTTGTCGCCCTAGTGTGGAGACTAAGGCCTGAGCCGGAGACAGGGTGACAGGGTGACAGCTCTGCGTGAAGCCCCCACCCCGCTTTCTAACGGGCTCCGAAGACCCAGTGCGTCTGGTTGTTGTAGGAGGCGTCCTCTCCCCATCCACCCTCGTCACATGAATTCGTCCTGGGGGCTGTCTGAGGGGCCGCGGGCTTCGGTCGATGTGTGCTCCTGCCTCTCCCTGCTTCTGCCTTTCTGGGTGAATTGCTTCCGTGAACTTGGCAATGGCGGCAGCCAACCAGCATGGTTTAACCCACCGTGACGGTCCCCACGGGAGCAAACTGACTCCCCCAGGTCTCAACAAAACACATGAAAGTGCGCCCGTGACGCCTCATCTTGTGTGGTTCAATCTGTAATCCGTGTCCTGTGACTTGTGACTCTGTGGAATACACAGAGATTGTGAGATCGAGAGGGGGAGAGAGAGGGAGCGAGGCGCTCGGATGGGGGACAGGTAAGAGAGACACCAGGGAGGCTCGTCCTGGGTCTAGCCGTCCGCGTTTTCCCCGACCAGGTTTCTGGTCTGCGCATCTCCTTGTGGCACCCGCATCAACGGGCTGAGCGCTGAGCCCCAAAGGGGAGTGGGTGCGGCTGCCCCCGGGGCCCTGGCACATGCACCGACCGCTGGGCAGTCTGCTCCACCGTCCAAGAGGGGCGCTGGGGGCGGGCCTGTCTTAAGGACCTCACGGCTCCATCGTCCCCCACAGCACAGTGCTTTGCAGCTAGTTAGTCAGGACGGCTCCCCAGCAGACGTGCGATGTGTGCGTTTCCCACAGAAGAGTCCCGGGGGGGTGCGGGAGGTGACCGAGATTCAGCGGTCCTTTGCTTATTTTTTTGCGCCATTCTCTCCTGCCCTTTCCCTGGCTTCCTTTTAATTGTTTCCAAATGTGTCTTCTATTTTGGAGAAATGAGGTCATCTCGAAAGACAGCTCTAGGCGGTATTGTTTGCAATCTGTCAGCCTTAGAGAAGTTCATCCCTCCGCGTCCAAAATAACCACCCAAGTTTGCGGCAGTGACTCTGTCCCCTCCCGTCTTGTCCCGTTTTTCCTTGTGCTCGTGTTTCTCGGCGTGGCCGTGGGGGTGGCCTTTTGCCAGCCGAAGGCTGTGAGTCAGAACCAGCTGGCTCTCCTGCCATCTCAAAAGTGAGGACAACTCCAACGCAGCAGGGCTGGAAATAGGGTCAGGCGGGCGACACACCTGCCCCAGGCGTGGGCACCTCCGTCCGGATCAGTAGTATTTTAATTGTTCAAAAATATTTTTAAAAAATGGTTCTGTTAAGTTTATTTGTTTTGAGAGAGGGAGAGAGTGGGGAAGGGCAGAGAGAAAGAGAGAGAGAGAGAGAGAGAGAGAGAGAGAGAGAGGGAGAGAAAATCCCAGGCAGGCTCTGAGCTATCAGCACAGAGCCCGATGCAGGACTCGAACTCACGGACCGTGAGATCATGCCCTGAGCCTAAGTTGGATGTTTAACCAACTGAGCCACCAGGCGCCCCCAAAATATCAAAATTAATGCAAGCAACCCATGCTGAAATGAGATAGTATGATTGTAAATAAAGCCAAGGTCATTCCGACTGATTTCTCCCGTGGCCCCAGGCCCTAACAGGACTTGTCACCCCACTGTCACCCAGTCTGGCATTTTTTAAAAGTTTGGTGTTTTCAACAACACGCTTTAGTTTTGAATTAAAACTTTGAAAAATGTTTTTTAACATTTATTTATTTTTGAGAGTGAGAGAGAGACAGAGCGTGAGCAGGGGAGGGGCAGAGAGAGAGAGAGACACACACAGTATCCGAAGCAGGCTCCAGGCTCTGAGCTGTCAGCACAGAGCCCGACACAGGGCTCAAACTCACAAGGGTCGAGATCATGACCTGAGCTAAAGTCGGATGCTTAACCGACTGAGCCACTCAGGCGTCCCTCGCAAAAATTTTTAAATGTTTCATTTGAATATCATTTTACCTTGATTCCTGGATTTTTGGGGGACCACTTTAGATTTTGCCCCCAAAGTGAATATGTCACTCTTCTCACTCTGCCCTGCGCCACCGGAAGCCTCTGTGCAGTGAAGGATGTGCAGGGGGAGCAGGGCTGGTCCCGGCGCTGGAGGACTCGGGACAAGTCGCTGTTGTCTCTGGACCCAGTTTGCTGCTCTCACCAGTGAGAGTGGGCCATGTCTTTTTTTTTAATGTTTATTTTTGAGAGAGAGAGAGAGAGAGAGGGAGAGAGAGAGAGAGAGAGAAAGAGATAGCGTGAGCAGGGGAGGGGCAGAGAGAGAGGGGGAGACACAGAATCTGAAGCAGCTCCAGGCTCTGAGCTGTCAGCACAGAGCCTGATGTGGGGCTTGAACCCATGAACCATGAGATCATGACCTGAGCTGAAGCCGGACGCTTAACCGAGCCCCCCAGGCGCCCCTGAGCCGGCCATGTCTTAAGCCACGTTTGTGTGGCTTCTGTCTTCTAAGTGTCCTGGAGCCTTCCAGGACCGGCCCACTCTTGGCTCTGCGATGGCCCCCCTTGAGTTACGCCCTCCTCCTCCTCCTGGTCCATGTCCAGAGTTCCAGCCCCAGAGACCGTGAAGGGACAGATGAGTCTCGAGCGTGGACGTCTGTGTATTGCCGACCCGGAGCCTCAGGTTTGGCGCCGGGGTCGGGTCAGGGGCCTGGCGGAGGCCTGAGCGCTGAGTCGCCTCCCTCTCACCAGCCGGGAGCGCGTGGGCCACGCAGCCGACCTCCGCCTGCCTCGGTTCACTCACCTGCAGGATAAGCCTGCTGCCCGTCCCGAAGGATCGAAGGATCGTCCGAACACATGAGAGGGGCAGGTGTGGGCCCAGCCCCGCCCCGTGTCTGCACGGGAGGCGTCCGGGGCTTTTGAGGAGGACTCCTGGGGACATCCAGTGTCTCCGTCTCCGCCCGCCATGACGCAGGGCCATCCCAGCAGCCGGCCCACCATAATCCCGGCAAGTGAGTGCCATTCAGGCCAGGAGCACCCCCCTCCCCCGACCGAGCCTTCCCAGCCCCGGCCAGCGGGCCGTTCCAAGCCCAGGGCCCGGGTCCACCGTGTTGTGGAGGAGGCGTGCACCAGAGCCGGCCCCCGGAGCACACGGGGACAGTCCCCACCGGCCGCTCTCCATTCCTCTCATTCGCTCCCCCTGCCTGCGCTGCGGAGCGGGGGGGCTTCCATCTCAATGAGATGAGATCCCACCCCCTCCAGCAAGCAAGCACCCCAACCCTCTGCGGCCCATTCATGTAACCGCACAATCAATCACGAGGTATTAGTGACCCATCGCTACCTGCACGGCTCCTGCTCCACAGTGTGGGGGTGACCCGGTGGCGGCAGAGCCCTCCCCGGGTGCTGCCCCGTTGTCCCTGTGCGCACTGAGCAGCCCGGAGATTCGCAGATGGACAGCGGGAGGGGGTGATGGGTGGCGGTCATTCTGTGCGCTTGGGTGCGGAGCGACGCCCCCCACACAGAGCGCTGGCCTCTCACCCCACACAGCCCTCCGCGCAGCCCCGAAAGCCGGTGTCGCCACCCCAGCTGCATCTCCAGGTCTCAGGCCGCTGTGGAGGGTGCGGCAGAGTTGGATCTGCCCTCCACACTCACCCCTTCCAGCCTCCCTGCACACCCCACCTTCCCAGGAAGAGGGAGGCTTCTTGGGTTCTCTGTTTATTTTTCTTTTTTAATGTATCATTTGCATAGACTTTGATGTCTAGAGCCGTTTTAGGCTTAGGGAAAACCATGCATGGAGTGCAGGGCCCCCCTCTAGCTCACCTGTCCATGCACACGGTGTCCCAAATCAAGTCTCAGCCGAGGCCCTGCGTGTGTTCCAGATGTCACTGACCGGCCGACGTCCAGGGCTGGGGTCCCGGTGGCACACACTTTGTGGGTTCGGACAAACGCATGACATCATGCGTCCACCATCACAGTATTATACCTCGTTTTTATTTTCTGGGATGGGGTCAAAAAAGCTTTTGAGTATAGAAGGAGAGAAGTCTGTAGAATGTTGTCACAGAGTCTGTTTAGCTCAGGTCCAGAAAATCAGTGTACAGTTTTGATAAGAACCAGGAATTTTGAGGGGCGTCTGGGTGGCTCAGTCAGTTGAGCCTCTGACTTCGGCTCAGGTCATGATCTCATGGTTTGTGAGTTCAAGCCCCACAACGGGCTCTGTACTGACAGCTCAGAGCCTGGAATCTGCTTTGGATTCTGTGTCTCACTCTCTCTCTACTCCTCCTCTGCTCTGTCTCTGTCTTTGTCTCTCTCTTTCTCCAAAATAAATAAACATTAAAAAAATTAAAAAAAAAAAAGGATCAGGAATTTTGGGCAGAGAAGGTGTCGGTCCCAAGGCCCCCACCAAGCTCTGCCTGTCGCCAAGGGGTTTGGTGAGCCCAAAACAAAAGAAAGAGGACACTGGCCCACAGGGGCTCAGTCTGTGGTGGAGAAGCCCCGCCCCCGCCCTGCCCCCAACCCAGAGAGGGAGCCTCTGGGCACCCGGTGGGTGGCGAGTCCGGCCCTTCTGACTCAGGGTGTGAATCAGCCCTTGTGAGGTCTGCCCCCTTCTTCCGGGGACTTCACACTTGAAGAGTGAAGCCCTGATGGCCAGCCCCAGGCCACATAGCAGGCCCCCCCACAGTGCCTGCCGCGGGGGTGGGGTTAGCCAGCTGACTCTGGGCAAATCCACAGCAGCCTTGGGGGTCAGTGTCCTCGTCTAGAAAAACGGGGGGTGCTAGCGTCCTCTTGTAATCGGTGAGTTTATGGGCTGGCCCGGCACATCGATGCTGCCCGGTAAATACTAACACTCACTCTCGGATTCCAGGGTCCCCTCCCCAGGCCAGTCCATGTTGAGGTTAATGTTGAAGGATGTGATTTGGGGGTTCAAGAGACTCTTTCCCACAGTGCACTGCAAGGGGCTCTCCCTCGTGTGGCGGGCCTCCCAGCAGCCAGCCAATCTGAGGGGACGACTCGAGTCACCAGGAGCGGGAGGGACCCTGGGAGTTGAAGAGCTGGATGACAGGGGTCACCCGGGGTCAGGCCTGCAGAGCTGCACATCACTTCCAGGGTGCCGGCGGCGCACCTCCGTGCCCTCATCCGAGGCAGGGGGGAGCAGGGCAGAGTCTCTGACACCAGGGGTGCACACAGGATCCCGGGGGGTCATGTGCCGATCCGGGGTGGGGCTGGGGTCTGCACTTCCCACAAGAGGCCAGCTGGGCCTTAACCACTGGCCCAGGAGCCCCACATCTGAGGTCCTTCCACCCAGCCCTGAGCCCAGCCCTGAGCCCAGCCCCGGGGGCACAGCGGGCCGGTCCCGCCCCTGCACACAGGGGCCCTTGCCCTGCCCTGGCCCGGCCCAGAGCACCTGTGCTCAGTCCGTATTTGTGGAGTGGCCGCCCGAGGCCAGGACCAGCGGCTCCCAGGGGTTTGGTGACGATGCTTGGACAAGTCCCTGCCTTCAGGCAGCTGAGGGCCGACCGTGGGGTCGTCACCGTGACCACAGCTCACCTGGGGGCCTGTGTCTTCCTCGAGTCTCTGCCCAGTGCCCGGCACGGCCCGAGAAGCAGGAAGGGCATGGACCGCAAGTAGTTTGCTCCAACGGGGTCTCTGCATCCCTGTGCTCATCAGGGAAGTGGACATCAACGCCGTGTTTGGGTTCCTCCCGTTGAGTGCTGACTGTGTATTTTCTTCTAGTCGCTGCCGTCTGGACACATACAAGGAACGTTCGAACTGGCCAATAAAGAAGAAAATAGAGAAAAGAACAGATATCCCAACATCCTTCCCAGTAAGACTTTCCCTTTTTTTCGCATGATTGGTGGCGTTTGGAGTAAACTCGACATTCCTTTGTAGCTCCCAGGGACCCTGTCTGTCCAGGCAGTGTGACATTCCCGGTGCTCGGGGACGAGGGTCCGGGCCAACAGCATGACAGTCCCGTGCCCGGGGACGAGGGTCCAGGCCAGCACCACTGCTTGGGGCTTCTACAGGCAGGTCTAGGGGGCTGTGCCCCACAGCAGGCTCGGGCCGCCTCTTTTGTCCTGGGTCTGGCCACCAAACCGGTGCTCGATGTTGAGACCTGGGCTGCCCAGGGACTCAGGGGAGCGCCCCCGCACGGGCTGGCAGGAGCCCACTCCTGGGCCCCATCCTGAGCTGCAGTCTTGTGCTGCTGGTGGCCTTGGGCATGTCCCCCTCTCAGACTCCGTGCTCTTGGCCACCCACAGCAGGTCCGCTGGACCAAGGACAGAAGTGACAGAATGAGAAATATGTAGAGCTTTGGCAGCTTTGTGGGAGGGCTTAGAAACACCAGCAGCTAAACGGGGCCGTGGGCTGGGGGGTGCAGGGTCCCACAGCTGACAGATCTGTCCGGGGAAGTGGCCGGACAGGCCGTGTCCTGGGGGCGGCGTTCACAGCCCGCCTCGGTACCAGGACAAACCTGAAGGTTTCTGAGCTGCCTCTGTAAGAGATGCCGAGGAGGGTCGTGGATTTCTCTGTTCAGCTTGTCCCCCCACCCCCGTGGGCTCTGCCCGTCAGGCTAACAGAAAGGAGGGTTTCAAAGCCCCAGGCCCCCTCCATCCCAGAGGACTATGCGGCGGGCTCAGTGTGCTGACTCCGGGCTGCATTTTTAGGATGAGAGTTAAGTCCCTCTCTCTGTCAAGAAGCTGTGGTCCGCCCAGCCTGTGCGGCCTCTGCACTCTCAGCACTTGATAGAAACAATTCCTTTGCACTTTGCAAGCATAGGATTTACATGTCTCTTTTTTCAAAGACCCCCGTGAGGCTAAGATCCAAGCAAAGTGAAAAATAAACCAAATAGTCTTTTGGCTAAAACATATTTGCGTAGGCAGCTGAGGGAGCAGCCAGGAGATGGGCAGGGGCTGGGCGGTGAGGAGGGGGCGCGGACGGGGTTAGACTCTGGACGCACAGTGGGGATCAATTCAGAGGACTGGCTGTTGGATCTGGGGTGGGTTATCCAAGAAGGGAGGGGGCACCCCACTTGGTTTGAGCAGCTTGAAGGGAAGGACAGCATGGGGGGGGGTTTGGGGTCTTTGGAATGTTTTGTGTGAAATAAAAATCAGGCTATCTGGAGCTTAGTATTATTATCTAGTATTTGATTAGCTGCATTAATTAGTTCGATCTATGCATTGACCCACTCTTCCAAGTTCCTGATCCCCACTTGTCTCTTACTCACTAAAACTCTTATTTAAAAATGTTTTAAAGTTAATTTATTTATTTTGAGAGAGAGTATGTGCTGATGAGCGAGCAGGGGAGGAACAGAGAGAGAGGGAGAGAGAGAATCCCAAGCTGACATCGAAGAGCTTGATGTGGGACTCAGTCTCACAAACAGTGAGATCATGACCTGAGCTGAAATTAAGAGTCAGACGCTTAACCGACTGACCTACCCAGGCACCCCAAATCACTTTATGTTTCTAAAGGCGATATTTACACTGATAATTAAGAATATTTTGGGGTGCCTAGGTGATTCAGTCAGGTAAGCGTCCGTCTCCTGATTTTGGCTCAGGCCATGATCTCACGGTTCATGAGTTTAAGCCCCGAGTTGGGCTCTTCACTGACTGCATGGAGACTGCTTGGGATTCTCTCTCTCTCCCTCTCTGGGCCCCTCCCCTGCTCATGCTCGCTCACTCTCTCTCTCTCTCTCTCTCAAAATAAATAAAACTTTTAAAAAAAAAGTATTTTTGGTGAGACCTCGATGAGAGTGGAATCAATGGCCAGGTGTGGAAGTTACCTGCACCGCATGCCCTGATGGCAGATGCGCTGGTCCAGGGTGGGCCACTGCTTCCTGAGGGTCCCTGACCTGAAGCAGCAACGCCTCCCCGCACATTTTCTCCATACCCTCTTCTCCAGCTTACGCTTTGAAGAGAAGTGGCCATTCCTACAAGTATAAACGTGTGAAAATCCTTCCCCCTAACCCCCGACCAGCCCAGCTGAGGGTCCGGCCCCAGCCCTTCCCTGCCCAGGAGCACTGTGCCACAGGACAGAGGGCGCTGGCGGTCACTCTGCCCGGATGTGAGGTACTGGGCGTCAATGGGACGCCAGGGTCTGTAAAAGGCAGCACGGGGACCCGTGGGATGCTCCCTGGGGATGGCCCAAGGGCCACCAGCCGGCTAGCATCTGGCATCAGCAAGACACAAGCTGGAAGAAGGGGTGTCTGAGTAAATTGAGGGGTTGGCCAGAGATGACCCCGGGGCTGGCGAGGGGATGGGACAGGAACTGGCTGATCCGCTAGATGTTGCCCCAGTGGGGGGTGTCTCAGCTCTGTCCCCCACCCTGCCCTGGCTGAGAGACTCTGCTCTTGCTCAGGGTGGAGGTGAGGGTGAGGGTCAGTGGGCAGCTGAAACCCAACCCCCACCGCTCTGAGCACCATCCGGGCCACTCCCCACCCCTCCCCCAAGCTGAGATTGGCTGTAAATTTACCAGATTTATTGTGTTTTGGATTTTTTTTTAGTTTATTTATTTATTTTGAGAGCGAGTGAGCTGGGAAAGGGCAGAGAGAGAGAGAGGGAGAGAGAGAATCAGAAGCAGGCTCCACACAGTCAGCATGGAACCCGAGGTGGGGTTCGATCTCACGAACCATGAGATCATGACCTGAGCTGAAATCAAGAGTCTGCTTCTTAACTGACTGAGCCATCCAGGCGCCCCAAATTTGCTGGATTTATAGGAAGCCCCTCGGCCCAGGAACCCACTTGTGGAAACGGCCCAGGGAGCTTAGAAAACAGAGATCAGGATGCCTGGTGTGTCCACGAGGCCGGGCTTTGCAAGAGCGTGGCGGCCGGAGGGGAGACAGCACCCTCTTCTCTGGGAAGAAACAGCAACAGCTGATAATTTCGGGAAATAGTACTTTGAACGTGAAGTGTGACTTTCAGAATAAAAAGACAGGAAGCTCTTAGACATTGCGAGATTCTAAATCTAACCAGAGGGCTATTTTTTACCCTCCACTTTCTATAGCTGTTCTCCAAGCGTAAATGGTTCCAAATTATTTTCAACCGGCTTCACGCTTCTTCAGCCAGAGCCGTATCTGCTTTAGGGCCGTCGGCCCCTGAGCAGGACGGTCTCACAGAGGAGTTCGTCTGGGCTGTAAGCCTGGGGGCTGACACCCTGGCTGCCCCTTCCGGCCGTGACTTTCCCTGAAAGTCCCAGGGCCCGTGCTGCTGGGGGCAGGGCGGATCTGGCCCAGCGATCCAGAGTCTGGCCCACGGGTGTCTGAGGCCGCTGAGCCTTCCAGGGACACGGAAGACCACAGCGACGGTCCAGACACCCTGCGGGAGGCCCGGCCCCAGGCACGCCCTTCCCAGTTAGCGTCCGTCCCTCGGGGACGAGCAGGGGTGTAAAGTGGGACCATGCAGCTGATTCAGGACACACGTGCAGAATGCTCACTCTATACCAGGCCCGTGCCCGGTACAGGGTGGATGGCCCCCGGGAGCAGCTTCAGCCTTGACCCTGGCCCCGGGCCGAGTCTGGGTATCCTCAGTGTGGCCAGTGTGGAAGTCACAGTGCACCACTGCGGGGACCTGGGCCCGGGGCCGCAACACCGTGAAGGGCCCCTGAAACCATCTAACTTCCTTTAAAATCAGAAAAAAAAAGTACACGTAATCCAGTCTGGTTTACATTAAACTTTATACTAACTAGCGACGCAGTGGGGAAATAAAACATTTATTTATTTATTTATTTATTTATTTATTTATTTATTTATTTATTTAATGGAGGAGGGGGCCCACGAAGGCAGGAGTGACAAGGACCCACCAAAGTCGTAGCTGGGGCCATGGAAGAAGCTTCCCCAAACGTATGTCCGCACACCCATGTGCCCCCCAAACACGCACCAGACCCAGGCATCCAGAGAAAACACATGTGACACACACCACACCCCCACCTACCACATGCACAGCACCCCCACACACATCCCCACCCACCACACGCACAGCACCCAGCACACAGAGAGAAAACACCCATCACGCACCCACACAGGCTCTCTGTGGTCCGCCCTCACACTAGAGGATCGCTTGTCCAATGCACCAGAATCTTCCAGACAGGTGGCCTCCCAGGCCCAGCCCGGGTCTGTGTGAGTTCTGCCCACCTTCCAGTCCTAGGGCCGACTCGAAGGATGGGGCTGGGGGTGTGGAATTGGCTGGTCCTTCTCTTGGGTAGCCCGGGAGTGCGGACCCCAGCCCTTCCATCTGGGGTTCTCCACAGCACACAAACACTTGTTAATGTAGGAGCTCCAGGGCGCCTGGGAGTCTCAGTTGGTTAAGCATCAGCTTCGGCTCAGGTCATGATCTCATGTTCATGGATTCGAGCCCCATGTCGGGCTCTGTGCTGACAGCTCAGAGCCTGGAGCCTGTCTTCAGATTCTGTGTCTCCTTCTCTCTCTGACCCTCCCTTGCTCACACTGTCTCTCTCTCAAATAAATAAATAAATAAATAAATTAATTAATTAATTTAAAAAAAAGTAGGGGCCCAGCAGGGTTTCGGGGAGTGTGGCCGTCTCACTGCGGGGTCCCAGCCCGCGCTGCTCGTTTCTATGGGAGACCGAGTGGCCCGCCTCCTGGACACTGACGTTCGTACCTCTGCTGTCATCGCAAGGGTTTTGCCAGGTCAGGGCCACTGCTGTCCCCAGTGCCGAGACGCGGTGTTCAGTGAGAAGCTGTGTCCCTCCCTCACGGCACAAAGGGTCTCCGGAGAGTCTTTAAAAAGGACGCCTCCTCTGTCCCCACGATCACCGCGTGAGACCTGCTCATGCCCTGTGTGTTTAATGCTGTAGACACGCATGGCAGGCGCGACCTCCTGATCCTGACGTCATGGGTTTGGGTGTGTGTTTGTTTTCTTTTCAACAGATGATCATTCCAGGGTGATCCTGAGCCCGGTGGACGGAGCCCCCTGTTCGGACTACATTAATGCTTCCTACATCGATGTAAGTCTGCGTCCTCCTGCCCCCGGCCCAGCCTGGTGCGCACACCTGCACCACCCGGGGACGAGTGTGAAGCGTGACTGTCCTCTCTGGGCCAGGAATGTCAATGGTCACAGCCTTCCTGGGCAGGTTGGCCACAGCGCAGAGGGCACAGAGCCACCCAGGCCTTTTGGATTAGCACCTGTCCGGGGATTCGATTTCAAGAAACAGATGAGCACAACAGATGTTCACTATAACACTGTTTCCATTACTGACCAAACAGAGCAGGAGGGTTCCGTTACACAAACTGTGGTAAAACCATATGCCAGGGATTGAGAATTCACTTTAATCGGGGAGGCTGGGAGCTCAGGTCATGATCTCACAGTTCGTGGGTTCGAGCCCCGCGTTGGGCTCTGTGCTGACAGCTCAGAGCCTGGAGCCTGCTTCAGGTTCTGTGTCTCCCTCTCTCTCTGCCCCTCCCCAGTTCACAATCTGTCTCTGTCTGTCTCTCTCAAAAATATACAAACATTAAAAAAAATTTGATTGAACTTTAAAATATCATTTAATATAAATTATAAAACTATCATAAAAACACAACATAGGGAATTTGTGCCTACGAACCAGTTAAAAGTATCTAAACGTGTGTCTGTGTGTGCGGGCGCCTGGGAAGGTGCTCACCGGAAAAAGTCGACAGCAGGACCAACAAAAGTAGCGCTAGTTCTGAAATGACCAGTGAGTTTTCTTAATTTTGTGTTTTGTGTCTTGTGATCAATACGTGTTACATTCAAACTACAACAATGAAATCCTTCAGCAAAGAACATCATGGGGTGCCGGGGTGGCTCAGTCGACTAAGTGGCCGACTTCAGCTCAGGTTGTGATCTCGCAGTTCATGGGTTCGAGCCCCGCGTCGGGCTCTGTGCTGACAGCTCGGAGCCTGGAGCTGCTCCGGATTCTGTGTCTCCCTCTCTCTCTGCCCCTCCCCAGCTAGTGACCTGTCTCTCTGTCTCTCAGTCTCTCAAAAATAAATACATGTTAAAAAAATTTTTTTAAAGCACATTATGAAGAATGACAGATCTGGTTTTGTTTTCCAGGGTTACAAAGAGAAGAATAAGTTCATAGCAGCTCAAGGTAAGCGTCCTAGTCATCCCTTTAGAGCAGGGTTTTGGTAAATGACGGGGCTGCCTCCTCTCCCTTCTCTGACACCAGGGACCCCCAGGCTTCCTCTGGGCTCCCTGGGTGTCTGTCCTGCCGCGTCTGCGCCGCCTGGCTGCGGTCTGCCCAGCCGCCCCGAGCACGGCCACGCGGGGGTGTCCCCAGGCTCACAGCGCCTTGCGATCCAAGGCTGGCGCTCCACTGACCCCGAGCGTCGTCAGCGTGTCCTGGGAGCTGCTCAGAAATGCTGTGTTCGCCTCCGTCTCTCAGCAAAAGCCTCCGCAGGTCATTCTGCACCTTCGTTTGCAGAGCTCCGCCCCAGGACACGGTGAAGCTCCTCGCACCAGCAGAGCGTCCAAAGGACGGACGAGCTGGAGCCCGAGAGCCCAGGTCCCCTCCGCGGTCGGGCGGCCAGAGGGGGTGTCCTCACTTCTAAGCGTAGGTGTAGCCAGCGTATTAGATGCACATCCACACAAAGCATGCGTGCAGACGGACACACAGACACACGCCTGTTTCTGCACCCGCACGGTTCAAAGACGGGCACCCAGTAGGCCAGTGGTGACCATGCCAGCGGCTGAGTCTTACAGCAGAAGCCCTGAACCTCAGCCGAGCTGGGGCGGGAGGTTCCAGGCAAGTGGGGAGGGGAGGGAGTCGTTTATCAGATCAGGGCCGGAACCCCCGGGGCTCTAGCTATGGAGGCACAGCCTTCACAGTGCACACAAGCCACCTGGCCCGGGGTCCAGTGTGACACCCGGTCCTTCGGCCAGAGGTGGCCCCAGGCCTGAGTGCGGTGCGGCTGGGGCGGGACGTGGAGCCACCACCGGCTTTCCGGGTTTCCTGCTCACAGGCACACGTCTTCCAGACAGCAGGTCCCTGCTTCAGTGCAGGTCACAGTCACTTGGGAGCTTATTAAAAACGTGCATTCCCTGAGAAGTAGGGAAACACGGGCACCACACTCAGACGAGACCCTGACAGACACGAGCTGACACAAACAGACGGCCTCTCTCTCCTGGGAGAAGGGGGGGGGGGGCAGCCCGGGGCTGAGGCGGCGGCTCTACCCCCCCCACCCCCACCCCGGGCCGTGTCCCTGTCTTCCTCAGGGTCACAAAACGGCTGCTGCATCTCCAGGCACTGTGTCTGTATTCAGGCAGGAAGGAGGGCAAAGGGCAGAGGACTTTCTTCCGGACGCTGTATCTCTGGTTCAGGCCGCTCCCTGGGAACGTTAGCCCACATCCCCCTGGACGGCCCTGACTCCTCACCAGCTGCGAGGGCAGCTGGGAGATGAGGGGAGGGGGTTAGACGAGGAGGGTGATCAGTCAGTCTGCAGTCTCTCTGTGTCTGTGTCTGTCTGTCTCACACACACAGACCCTTGTGCAGTTCTGGAGGGGGAGCTGCTATGCTGAGGCTTTGAGGGGCCCCCTGAGCCCCCCCCCCCCCCGCTCAGATCCAAGCCTCATCTGAGGACCCTTGAGTGCCTGTGAATGGGGTCATCCAGGGACCAAGGACTTCCCAGTCCCAGGGGGTGTGCAGGGGTGTGGGTGGTAGGTGCTGGCGGGGAGGCCGCACCCGCCCAGGTGGGCCAGCCCACCCTTTTGTGCCTCTGAGGAGCGGTTCCAGGGCCCCAAGGCCAGGGTGCGGGGGCCACACACCCGGACCCTCTTCGGCTCTGACTTTGGGATCTCCTCTGCTTACAGGCCCCAAACAGGAGACAGTCAACGACTTCTGGAGAATGGTCTGGGAGCAGAAGTCTGCAACCATTGTCATGTTGACGAACCTGAAGGAAAGGAAGGAGGTGAGTCCTGCCTTCTGACTCACAGACTCTACTCTTCAAGCTCCGGGCTCTGCTGGGGGCGAGCTCACCACATCCTTTTCCTATTCCTCTCCCTTCTTATCGCCGCAGAAGAAGAAAAACCCCACCAGGGCCTTACGGCATTTTTATCATGAAATAAATATTCTGTGTTCAAGCATCTCACTGCTCTAGACGGAGATACACAGATATCACAGTTAGCCCTTCCTTCAGCAGAGAGCCCCCCTTCCTGGCCCAGCTGCTCCCACCCTGCTGGGAGGGTGGACCTCAGCACCCAGAGGCCAAGCGTGTTGAGCATATGCTGTGGTGGCCCCGGACTGCAGATAAACCTGGGTTTCCTGCTTATCATCCACACTAGAGAACTGTATTCGTCTTCCCCGTGTATTTAATTAGCTATTTCTTTTTAAACACTTTTTAACGTTTATTTATTTTTGAGAGAGAGAAAGAGAGAGAGAGAAGCAGTGTGAGCAAGAGAGGGGCAGAGAGAGAGGGAGACACAGAATCTGAAGCAGGCTCCAGGTTCCGAGCTGTCAGCACAGAGCCTAACTCAGGGCTCGAACCCAAAAACAGTGAGATCATGACCTGAACCGAAGTCAGAGGCTTAACCAAGTGAGCCCCGCAGGCACCCCTTTAATTAGCTATTTCTAATTTAAAATGTAATGCAGGGTCATGAGGAGAACCTGAAGCCTCCGGAAAGAAGGTAGAGTGGGTTCACATCCAAAAGGTGACAGACCCTCCTCTGGCCGATGCTGTGACAGGGCCCCCTCTACCCCCGCAGGGAGCGTGCCCTGGGCCGGCACACAAACCCTGCCTTCTGGGGTAAAAGTGCCACTGGGAGGAGCAGGCACCAAACAAAGAGCGCTTGAACAGAAACTGTGTCTGGAGGTGACATAAAAAATAACGCAGAGAAACGGGCCCATGGGGGGGAGGGAGGGCCCAGAGAGCACAGCAGGCAAGGACTTGGGTCCTGGGCCTGAGGCTGGGGCTCTGGGTGGGGGCGGGTCATGTGTGCCTTACAGCCATTCACTTTTTACCTAAGGGGCACAGACCTCTTTGGCATAAGGCAGAGCAAGGTGGCCTGGTGGTTTCTAGAGCAGGAAGGAGGGGGACCCCGGAAGGGCGAGCAGCGCCCCTTGGGTGTAGGTCAGGGCAGGGGCAGGAGTGGCCCCATATCAGAAAGGCTGGAGGGAACTTGACCCAATCCAGCCGGAGGGAGGCCCCCGGGCAGGGTGCCTCTGCCGGGCCGGGCCAGCACCTCGAGCGCCCCGGACCGCTGGCAGTGGGTCAGGGCACTGGGCTGCGGGCTCAGAAGTGAGCTCACTCACTGGCGTGAAAGAATTGCGGGCTAGGAGACTTGCCAGACGGGCACACTGTTCTAGCACATTCCATCCAAGGTGCTGGCTGGCAGGCGAGAGGAAGGCTCCTCGAGGTGGGAGACGTCTGTCCTTCTGGTCCTTGCCGGGGCCCACGGGTCCTGGTCTCCACCCTGGCCCTGTCCCCGCGTACTGGCAGGGGTCCCGCCGGCCAGGCCCCAGGCACGCCCCGGCAGCTGGGCTCAGGCTCCGGCTGGGGGAAGGGGAAGATGAAGGGCTGTCCTTGGAGAGGAAGGAGCCGGCCCTGGGGGGGGCTCAGCTGAGAACCCAGGTGGACCCTGGCCGGCAGGCAGAGCCCTCCCCTCCCCAGCCCCCTTCACTACTGTGTTCTGTGCCTGCCGAAAGGCACAGGAAAAAGCCTCCAGTCACCATTTCCGGTTGAGTAGGATGGCATTTGTGTTTTGTTTCCAGGGCGGTGGAGCCAGGGCTGGGGAGGGTCACCCTTCTCAGGGTGAATCCTGTCCTGTGGCTGGAAAGAGTGAAGGAGACAGGGGTCCAGGAAGGAACACTGACCCCTCCCAAGTGCTCAGCAGAGGCCTTGGCAAGACCCGGCCAGCAAGACGATGGGAGGGGGGACGCTTCACCCGGAGCCCAGGGTCCCCTGGGACCCACGGTGTGGGGGAGGGGTTGTTTACAGACAACTCAGGGAAGAGACTGGAGAATGCCCCTGCCGGTTACCGGACGTTTTCTCTCTGATCTTTCTCTGAAGCCTCCTACTGGATTTTTCCATTTCTGTGACTCAGCCGGCTGCTTCTCTATCTAGATTTTCACCATTTCAGATGAGATCACTTCTCAGTGGAGTTCCCTTTTCTTAGTTACTTGCCCTCCTCTCGTGGTCTCCCTGCCTTCAACATCCTGGCCAAGCATTGTGAAATGCAGCTGCTCTGACATCTTGTGATCTGACCAGAGGGAGGGGCCCACGGCCCGTGGGTGAGACCAGAAGGCGGGGTGGGGGCAGGGAAGGGCCCGCCTGCACAGCCCTGTGGGGGCCCGGACCCCGCCCTCGTCCCCGGGGCCAGCGCCTTTCAAGGGGAGCATCTCAGGGGGTCCTGGCGGGTCCCCAGGAAGCCAGGACTGGCCCAAATTAGCACCTTTGGGTAATTACTTCTCCTCAAGGTGCTTCAGGGATGCCCGGGATAGGGAGGGGAGGGTGTCCTACGGCGTCCGAATACAGATGCTGGGCTCTGGGAAATACCAAGCTGCCATTTTTCATGCCTGCTTCGCAGGCAGCTTCCACAATACCTGTCCAATGTTTATTTCAATTTTTTTACGTTTATGTATTTTTGAGCAAGAGAGAGGGGGAGGGGCAGAGAGAGAGGGAGACACAAGATCTGAAGCAGCCTCCAGGCTCTGAGCTGTCAGCAGAGCCTGATGCGGGGCTTGAACTCACGAACGGTGAGATCATGACCTGAGCTGAAGTCGGGTGCTTCACCAACTGAGCCACCCAGGCGCCCCAACTGCCTGATGTTTAGGAGGCTTGTTGACTACCAGAGACTCGGTGGCACATTGAACACACCTTGACCCCCATAGGGGGGTCCTCACGCACTCCTGCGCCTTGTGTTTGTGGAAGGCTGTCTCCCGTTAGGCCGTGTGTGCACCCCCCCCCAATGGGAGCCACTTGTGGCTCCGAGGGAGGGAAGGTGAAGAGATGGGGCTCTGCGCAGCGGGGTGCCTGTCCTCTGCAGATCCCGCATCGGCCTGGTCCCAGCTGGAGGGAAGCGGGGACCGTCACGCAGACCCCCTTCCGCAGCGGGCTGGCCAGCCTCATCCTCAGGGAGCCAGGCAGGAAGGAACACCATGCTGAGTCCAGGGGGCACGTGTGGGGGGACACACCGCTCCTGGGCCGCCCAGCCTGTGCTGGGGGCGAAATCAGACAGGCCCCGGTGTAGTGCCACCTGTGTGGCCTCCATCTCCCCACTTCCCCACGGCCCCGCGCTCTTTCCCAGCCCTGGGTACTCTGGCGGAACCTGGTGTGTGGGCGGTGAGGGCGCTGAGACCTATTGATTGTTTTCTAAAGCTTATTTATTTATTTTGAGAGACAGAGCATGCACACGTGCACGAGCGGGGGAGGGGCAGAGAGAGAGAGAGAGATTGAGAGAGAGAGAGAGTCCCAAGCAGACTCCTTGCTGTCAGCACAGAGGACGATGCAGGGCTCCACTCCACAAACCGTGACCCGACCTGAGCCGACGCCAGGAGTCCGACGCTCAGCCGACTGAGCCGCCCGGGCGCCCCAGACCTATTTCTTTCTCTTCACCTGCCCCTGCAGGAGAAGTGTCACCAGTACTGGCCGGACCAGGGATGCTGGACCTACGGAAACATCCGCGTGTGCGTGGAGGACTGCGTGGTCCTGGTGGACTACACCATCCGCAAGTTCTGCATCCAGTCGGTACGCACGCTGGGTTACGGACTTTCGGGAAAGGCAGCCCTTCAGGAGAGCAGGGTCAAGAGTAAATACACGTCGAGGGTGTCTTTTTTTAGCACGAAGAGCTCTGTCCCCACCGCACCCTCCCCGCAGTGTGGGAGCAGCTCGAGCGGGGGGTGTGCTGAGTCAGGAGGAAGTCGGGGGCGGCGGGCTGGGGCCTAGTGGGCTGAGGACTCGAGGCTCCGGGCCCAGTCACTGTTCTGGGTGGAGGAAGGCAGGGCCCTTGGGTGGGCGCTCAGGGTTTGGGGGTCCCCATGCAGTGGCCTGATGTCATTTCACAGGCTGAAGTGACAAACTGAGTTTCTTTTTAACAGTCTCAAGAGTTTATCTTTCATCGGCTCTGTAGTTTTCATACTTATTTCCTACTCGTCCCCACCCTGCCCCTGCCTAGAAAAATACAAAGCACAGATGACTGTGTACAAAGCAGATGAAATAGAGATTGAAGAGGCCTATGTATACATATATATATAGGAAAACCAGAAGGTCCTGCTATCAGGAATCAAAGGTGGAGGGATTGGCGTAATTAGATGGCAGAATATGAGTCTAAGGTTTCTAAAAGCCACAGCAAAGAAGGGAAGACAATGCACCGGATGGTTTGTACTCTCCCCTGCTCGCTGTCCCTCCCGGACATGCTGTCCCCTGCTCAGTCCCTCCCGGACACGCTCACACACACACAGACACACACACACACACACACACACAGACATTCACACTCACACTCACGCACGCGTGGGCCTCGGGTGGAGGGGGGAGCTGGAGGCCTTGATCAGGGCCGGTGGGGCGGGGTCTCCTGCAGACCGGCCACATCATCTCTTCCTTCGGTCTTGAGCCTCCGGGAAGGAAAAGTGTGTGCTGCTGGTAATTATGCCGGCAGCCTGGGATGCGGCCGCCGGGCTCACCCATGGGGTCCAAGAGCTCCAGGGATGGCTTTGGGGACGCCTCTGGCTGCCGGGGGCCTGGGCTGGGTGCCGGGGGTCCCGCTGTGCTGGCCCCGCACGCCACTGTGGTGCCGCTGGTGGACCCACGGCTGCCGGGGCCTGGGTGGCGGGGGTGGGGGCGTCGAGCATCCTCAGGACACGATGCTGGGGGAGGGGCAGGTCCTGGTCCCACGCTCATGTGTCCCCTCCCCCGCAGCAGCTCCCCGACGGCTGCAAGGCCCCCCGGCTCGTCTCCCAGCTGCACTTCACCAGCTGGCCCGACTTCGGAGTGCCTTTCACCCCCATCGGGATGCTGAAGTTCCTGAAGAAAGTGAAGGCCCTGAACCCCGCCCACGCCGGGCCCATCGTGGTCCACTGCAGGTATGTCGGCCGGCCCAGGACTCGCCCTCGTGGGCGGGGCGGATCCAAGGGGGGCAGAAGGGCACGCAGGGGCCAAGTGAAAGCACCGCCTGCCCCTCGGAGGCCCCCTCAGGGCCCCTTCGCCTACAGCGTCTGAGGGGGATCCCCGATTCCTAAAACTGACGAAAGCCAGAGGCCAGGCCGATGGTGCCAGCGGGGCTCTGTGCAGGTGCCCTCGGCCTGCCCTCCACTGCCCGCACACCCCCAGGGCCCTCTGAGGACAGGGGTGCAAACCATGCTTCTGTGGAGAGCCCCCCACCCCCACCACGCCAAGTCTTTCTCCACAAGGACACGAGGCTCAGAGGGGCTGGGGGCCATGGCCGAGCCACAGCCACTAGTGGCCCGGAGCAGCCATCCAGGGCAGGGCGTGATCTGGTCTGCGGCGGAAGGGTGGTCCCGGAGGGGCCTGGGACTCCCCTCTGAGGGTGGGCTTGGCTCAGCACCAAGGACAGCACCCGCCTGAGCGGGCACCACTGCGAGGGTTCCTTGGCTTGTGGAAAAGCAGCTTCCGGAAGTGATCCCTTTGTCCGGAACATGTGCCTCTGCCTTCGCACCCCTCCGTGTCCCGTGGCTGTGTCCACGCTGCGCTTTCTCCTCCTCTGGGACTCTTGAAGCATGGACGCAGGGCACAAGTTACCCCCTCTCGGGCTTCCACTTGAGCAGTGTGGCTGTGGGTACAGAAAGTCATGTATGAGAAAAGGCCCCCCACTTTGGGTTGGTTGACTGGCTTGGCCCTTTCTGCTTCTGAAGACACAGGCACAGTGGTGAGGCCAGACTCCCCATCCTCCTGGTGGGTGCTCAGTTAGAACCTGAAGACACTGTGGGGGTCAGTGGGGAGGCCCCTGCCATCCTGGCCAGGACAGACGCCTGGGCCTGGCCCTTGGGAGCTGAGGGATGTTAGGGAATCTGACTTTGTATCTGATAAAGAACCAAGACTCCCTGGAGGATCTCTCGTGGTTCACCTGTTCTCCCCACTGAGATGAGGGGATCTGCCCAGGGGGAGGGTCTTTACCGCTGTCGTCGCCCCGTTTTGGAGACTAACTGGAGTGCGGTATCTCCCATCCCCCAAAGGGGAAAGTGGGCGACCTACTCATTGAGTCCTGAGCCTTTTTGTTACAGAGATTACTTTCTTTCTTTTCTCTTTTTAAAGAGGGGCAGCCCGTTCCTGCTGCACAGACGAGCTGGGTCACCAGGGGTCCCCCCTTCAGCAGGTGTTGGCTGAGCGCAGCTGGGTGCCACGGAGTCCTGGGTACCAGGGAGCCCACACGCGCGGCCCCTCTGTCCGGGGGAGATCTCCCTAGGACCGCAGCTGCGGGAGGGCAGGACAAGGATCTGGGTGCACTGTGGGGAGTGTGTCAGGACGGATGGAACCCCAACCCAGGAGCCCAGTGGGGCAGCGTCCTGGAGAGATAACTGCCCAACTGTGACCCCAGAGGGCCAGCCAGCCTCGGCCAGCCGCGAGATGAAGGCTAGGATGCCAGAGAGGGACAGTGCCCTCCGCCCCCATTAGGGCTGACCTTGCCTCAAGAGGCAGCAGACAATGTCTGGGAGCCTCGTTTTTTATAAAGAATGTGGAAAAGACTTTTCAAGGGTGACGTTTAAAAAATTCCACTTGGGGCGCCTGGGTGGCTCAGTCGGTTAAGCATCTGACTTTGGCTCAGGTCATGATCTTGCAGTTTGTGGGTTCGAGCCCTGCATTGGGCTCTGTGCTGACAGCTCAGAGCCTGGAGCCTGTTTCCGATTCTGTGTCTCCCTCTCTCTCTGCCCTTCCACCACTTGTGCTCTGTCTCTGTCTTTCAAAGATAAATAAATGTAAAAAGAATTTTTTTAATCCACTTATATGCACGACAAGATGACAGCATTTGGTAACAGAAGACAGTTACCCGCACAACCTCACACAGTTACCCGCACAACCTCACATGAGCAATTACCCATACAACCTCACACGGACAGTTACCCGCACAACCTCGCACGGACAGTTACCTGCACAACCTCACACAGTTACCTGCACAACCTCACAGGGACAGTTACCCGCACAACCTCACACGGACGGTTACCCGCACAACCTCACACGGACAGTTACCCGCACAACCTCACACGGACGGTTACCCGCACAACCTCACATGGACAGGTACCTGCACAACCTCACAGGAGACTACTACAACAGATTTATTTTGGTGTCCCTTTCAACAGTGTCCGTAGTTGTGACAGGAACAATTTGAGATAGTTTTACTAAGATTGTTTAAGATTGTGGTGCCCTCTGGTGGCCTCCCCATAGATTTGCTCTTCACTGAAGGAGGAAGGGCTCCCCTAAGCGCTGGGATGTCTCCTGGTCAGGGCAGCGGGTCCTCCACCCCCCATCCGGGGGTGCGCAGGTCGGCTGGGCGGTGGGGGCAGGGCCCGTGGCTCATGACTCCGCCCCTCTCCTGTCCCCCGCAGCGCCGGCGTGGGCCGGACGGGCACCTTCATAGTGATCGACGCCATGATGGACATGATGCACGCTGAGCACAAGGTCGACGTCTTCGACTTCGTGTCGCGGATCCGCAACCAGCGTCCTCAGATGGTTCAGACAGATGTGAGCAGCCTACCCCCGGCCCAGCCCCTCGCCCTGGTGTGGGACCCCTCTGCCGCCCCCAGGCTGCGTGACCGTTCCCCAGGTGGCACCCGGCAGGGAGAGTGTGCTCGGCAGAGCCAGCTCGCATGTGTGATCCTTCCTCCAGGCCAGAAACGGTCGTTATCGACGGCCACGAATCTGACTGTAGCCCCCGCACCTCCCTCCCCTGGGGAAGAGAAGGGCCCCTGGTGGCCGCCGAGCTCTGCGCGGCCCCCGGCTGTGGGCGCTCCGGGGCTGCGGGCGCTCCGGGGCTGCGGGCGCTCAGGGGCGCGGCGCTCTGGGTCTCGCCGCAGATGCAGTACACGTTCATTTACCAAGCTTTACTGGAGCACTACCTCTACGGAGACACCGAGCTGGACGTGTCCTCCCTGGAAAAGCACCTGCAGACGCTGCACAGCACCGCCAGCCACTTCGACAAGATCGGGCTGGAGGAGGAGTTCAGGGTGCGTGTGAAGACAGCCGCCTCCCCTCTTGACTGAGCCCGGCAGAGGCAGGGTGGCTCTCCCGCCCGTGACCTAGAGGGAAGGATGCTTGGGGGCTTTCAGAGCCCAGCAGGAAGCCACGTGGGGGAGTGCGTCGTGCGCACGTTATTTCCCACGATTCTGGAAGCCTCTGGGGTTGGAGACGGGTATTTGTGGCCGTTCAGCAGGTGCCGCCGATGGGGTGCAGTCACGAGGTTGAGGGAGTCGCTCGGGGAGTCAGGATTGGGACCATGTGTGTGTGTCCTCATTGACTGCAGAAACTGACAAATGTCCGGATCATGAAGGAGAACATGAGGACGGGCAACCTGCCGGCCAACATGAAGAAGGCCAGAGTCATCCAGATCATTCCATGTAAGGCCGCCCTGGGGCCACCCCGTGGGATTTAACCCCCCTGAGGCAGGATGGGATTGAGGCCAGCAAGCTGGGAGAATGTTTTGACTGCCCACCTCTGTAAGCCAGGATCCCGGGCAGGACAGCCCCTCGGCCTGGGGTTAGGGGCTCCTGGGGGCCATGTCGAGTGTCAGTAAGAGAACAGCCACCTGCGAAGCAGTGAGTGACCCAGACGGTCCTGTGTGTCTGGCGGGAAGCATGTGCTACAACAGGTAGGGGCAGGACAGAGGGAGGACTTCCTGGAAGTGGAGAGACTTGCTTTGGTCATGACTCTGGGGCCCGCTGATTCCCAGTTGCCCCCCAAACCTGTACATGGAGGAGGGGGTCCCGCTCCGGGCCAGGAGGACCTGAAAGGCCTTGGGGAGGGGAGGCATGGGCACGGGTGGAGTTGGGGCCCCCTGGCCTGCCCTGAGGTCCCACATAAGGGGGAGCAAGAGAAGGCGGTGCCCATGGTTGCTGAGTGCAGGGAAGGAAACGGACTCCACGGGGATCAGAGGGGCCACAGGAAAGGAAGGGAGAGGGCGCTCGTTGAAGAGAGAGCACCTTGTTGCAAATGGAGACTCAGGGCTCCTGACTTGCCTCAGTGGCTGCCGAGCCTCAGAAGTGCGTAAAGCTTGGGGTTCGAGCCCCGCGTCGGGTTCTGTGCTGACAGCTCAGACCCTGGAGCCTGCTTCGGAGTCTGTGTCTCCCTCTCTCTCTCTGCCCCTCCCCTACCCTTCTTCTCTCTCTCAAAAATAAATAAACAGTAGAAGAAGATTTTTTTTTAAAAAGTGCATGAATTCTGGGTAAGCCTACCTTGGCCTCAGACCCTGGCCTCTGTGGGGCTGCGGCCACGTCTCCAGGTCGCCTTCTGGGCCACACTGCTCTGCCTCCTGAGATGCAATATTTTTAACGATCCTATTTTGGTATGAATTATGTCAATTCATGGCACATGAAAATGACAAGTGAAATATTTTCGGAGCTTTCCTACCAAAACACGACTTTCCGGGCCAATTCAATTAACCTATTTTATAAAGTAAACCTTCCAGGGACTTGACTTCGCGACTTTATTAACAAGTTTTGTGTTTCGGAAGCTGGTCGCAGCAGATTGGGCTTTGCGAGGTCGGGGCGTGTTTGTGCCGTGACTGAGCCATCGCATTGCTTTGCAGATGACTTCAATCGGGTGATCCTCTCCATGAAAAGGGGTCAAGAATACACAGACTACATCAACGCCTCCTTTATTGACGTAAGTAGAGCGGCCCTGGCTGCGGTTTGCAACGATGCCTGCGTCCTGCGTCTGTGATCGCACAGACTCCTAATTAACTCATTTCCACGATCAGGGGGGAGTCCTGAAATCCAAACCATTTCGTTAGCAGAATTTCTTGCTTAAAAAAACAACGAATAATGAACTTTAGAAACAGAGGCAGTAGGCGCGCTGCTAAGGAATTCACTGGCTTTCGTCCAGCTGTTGAGGCACAGCCTTGTTTCTTTTGTATCTGACACGCACCAGTGTCACATGGGCGCCCGCACGGCCGTCTGTCCTGCAGTTTCTGTTCCCTGTGCGCGTTCCATGCGGCCAACGCGACTGTGTGCTCCGGGCCCCCGGTCACCAGCTGTCTCCTCGCGCAGCACACTGAGCTGAGAAATGAATGGGGAAGGACACTTCGGCCTCGTCTGCATTAGAGCAGTCATTTGCGGAGGAGAAAACGTGGCCGAAGGTCACTTGGGCCACATGGAGGAACTGGATTTGAACCCACTTCCTCTAAGTCCGCCCCCGTCCACCACCATGATGCTAACTGAGCTGAAACACAGAAACACATGAGAACAGAGCCACTGGTGCTCCCTCTGGTGGCCCGGGCCAGCTGGCTCAGGACACCCTTCAGGGATGGCCCCAGGTGCCGCAGGCGAGGTGACCGGATCGCAGAGAGCGCGGCCGTCTTTTTTTTTTTTAATGTTTTTATTTATTTTTGAGACAGAGCAAGAGCGGGGGAGGGGCAGAGAGAGAGAGAGAGGGAGACACAGAATCGAAAGCAGGCTCCAGGCTCTGAGCTTTCAGCACAGGGTCCGATGCTCTCAGCACAGGGCCCAGTGCGGGGCTCGAACCCACAAACGTGAGATCATGACCTGAGCCGAAGTCAGAGGCTTAGCCGACTGAGCCACCCAGGCGCCCCAAGAGTGGCTGTCTTGAGCCACCGCCATGTGTGTGTGGGTTTGCTGGGGCTCGGCCCCGTCCTGGAAGCCGGAGAACATTCTCCCTGGCCTGGCCTCTCCTACCCCCCCGCCGCCCCCGTCCACACTGGAGCCAGGAGGAAAGGAAGTCAGACTTTAATCTCTGTTCCCCTTTGAAGGGCTACCGACAGAAGGACCATTTCATCGCCACGCAGGGGCCCCTGGCGCACACGGTGGAGGACTTCTGGCGGATGATCTGGGAGTGGAAGTGTCACACCATCGTGATGCTGACGGAGGTCCAGGAGCGAGAGCAGGTCGGGGACGCCCCTGGCGGCCTACGCCACCCAAAGGTCCCCTGCCGTGGCCGCTGTCAGCCGCTAAGGCCACAAGGACGGGGAGGGAGTCAGGCTGGAAACGAAAGAGGCTCCCTTTGCTGCGCCGTGACCCCCACTGGGTCCCTTTGCTCCAGCGTGACCCCCACTGCCTCTTGCTCTGAGCCGACATTTCATTTAACCTGCCCTCAAATCCTCCGTGTTGTCCTGTCCACAGTGCAGATTTGATCAAAGCCTGTTGAACAACACGGCATTGATTCACTTTCTTCAAGACACAGGGACGTAGGCACTGCTATGTGTACCTCACGGATGTTGTCCTAGGGGGGCCGAATGAGTCCAGTGTTTCCCGTTCCCCAGAGGCCCATCCAGGGCCTTTACGTGTCTTTTACTGAACACCATAGTAAACACTCGTGAACCCGCTCTTCTCCTGAAAAGCCAAACTGTCACCAGTAATGTGCGTCCATCTGGGTCCCCTCCCGAGATGTAACCACTGCCCTGACTCTGTGTTTACTTGGCTGTTTTTGGAAACATCATGTTGACATATTAATTCACATACCATTCAATTCATCTTTTTAAAGGGTAGAATTCAGCAGTATTTTTTAAAGTTTAGTTATTGATTCTGAGGGAAAGCTAGAGTGTGTATGCACGAGCTGGGGAGGGGCAGAGAGAGAGGGAGGGAGAAAGTCTTAAGCGGCTCTGTGCTGGCAGCTACGTTGGAGAGCGTGGGACAGTTTGAATTTACAAGACACTTCCTAATTGCTTGGCCGAGGCGTCCTGTTTTCCAAGGCGGACCGTGGCAGGGTCTGACGGAGGTCGCTCATCGACGTCCCTGGTACCGTCAGGCCCCCTCATTCTTGTTGATTGAATAGTACATCTCATCCCTTTGTAGCTTTGATCGGCATCTCTCCGATGCTTAGGAGGTCACGCCTCACTTCATATATTTATATCCTCCGTGCGAGATGCCTGGCCATGCCTCTCTCCAATTTTGCTAGTGAGTTGTTGGCTCTTTTTGTGTTGACTGATAAGAGTTCTTCACCTATTCCTGATACTGACCCTTTGTCGGTTTTACGTATCGCAGATACCAGTTGATGGGATGTGTTTTTCCTCTTTTGATGATGTCTGTTGATGGAGTGGCATTCACTGTGTTGTTATCTGATGTCGCAATCTTCGTGTTGCAGACGTTAGCTCTTGTGGGGTCTTGCTTAGTGAGTCCTTCTGCACCTCAGAATGAAAAGACGTTTTCTTCTAAGGCATTCACAGTTTTGTTTTCAACTTTAAGTCTTAACCCCTCTGGGCTTATTTTTAGGAAGACTCAAACCTACTACGTATGGTAGTGCAGGTCATGCACTGCTCAACTCTAGGAGGGCTGGACCGTTCCTATGAGCTGTGGTAGGTTGTGAGTCGGGGACCCAGCCTTTTTCCTATATGGAAAGCCAAATTTTCAAACTCCATTTATAGAATAATCTTTTCTTTCCATCATGTCACTACTGTCCTGTATCAGAGTTGCAAACACACGCATGTCTGTTTCCGGCTTCCTTTCATCCACGGGTATTAATGGGCACTCACATTCATGTTCAGGTGCGATTTACTCGGTCAGATGAAGAACGTTACATTTTTGAGGGCGAGTCTCCATCACGTCCTCAAACTGCTAACAGCAAGTTATTTGCTATGAGACTTAAAATGTCATTTTATCCCCCAAGGATAAATGCTACCAGTATTGGCCAACAGAGGGCTCAGTGACTCACGGCGAAATAACAATCGAAATAAAAAGCGATACACTTTCCGAAGCCATCAGCATACGGGACTTCCTGGTCACCTTCAATCAGGTATTGTTTGCGGTCCCCTCTCGTAGACAGAACGCACCACGACATCCCTGGGGGCTGCTGGTGATGGTACCAGAGTGCCCCGCTCCCTCAGCCTTCTCACTGGTGCGTTAGTGTCCACGGTCAGTGCGGTGAACAGGGGGCCATGTTACAAAGGGGCAGATCTCCTACAACATCCGGACCTCTGGGTCACCTGCCTCCTTGGCTGCTCGAGATGGTGGAGGAGAGTGGCCAGCTCCTAGAGGTGTCACATGGCCACCCCTCCCCCTTCAGGAAAAGTGGCAGCGGTAGGGGGGCCAGGAGGAAGGAAGGGCTGAAGCCACAGAAAACTGGCCAGGCTTCCTCAGGGCCCCTGGGACAGGAGGGGTCCCGGCTTCTTAAGAAAGAGGTGATCCTGTTTTCTCCAGCAAAGCTGCCAGGGATCCCATAGAGGTGTCTGGCGGGCCCTGCGGGGGGCCTCTGGACGTCATGCCCCCCACTCAGAAGGAAATCCTGGCAGCCCTGTGCTTTAGGGTGCCCACAGCCCGCCTGGTCAGGCCCTTCAGGCCGTCGAAGGCCCCGGGAGGACCCCAAGCCTTGGCACGGGTCCCTGGGAGGATGGGTGGCCCGGGGCCTGCTCCTCGGTGGTCAGCATGGTGTGGCCGGGCGGCACTGAGCACGCTCCCCGCCCCCAGCCCCTGCCCCGCCAGGAGGAGCAGACCCGAGTGGTGCGCCAGTTCCACTTCCACGGCTGGCCCGAGATCGGGATCCCCGCCGAGGGCAAGGGCATGATCGACCTCATCGCGGCCGTGCAGAAGCAGCAGCAGCAGACGGGCAACCACCCCATCACTGTGCACTGCAGGTGAGCGCCCCCTGCCGGGGCGGCGGACCCACCCCACGGCTGGCTCGTGGTCCCCACAGCGTCCTCTCCCGAGACTGTGGTTTTCACCTTCCCTTACGCGGGTAGCGTCACATAAACGCAGAAACGTCGTCTTCTATACACGCAGAACGCGTTTGGGGGAGGAGTCAGGGAAGGGCTCAAACGCACGCACGTTTTTATACGCCTTTTGAGTCCTCAGAACACCCGCGGGGCGCAGCTCTGGCAGACCCACGCCTGAGCTCCCGCTGCTTGCCTTCCTTTCGCAAGGCTGATCAGCTGGATGTCCCCACCCCTCCCTGTCCTCTCCACTGGGCTTGGGGACCCCAGTCCGGGCTGGAGCACGCCCTCGAGGCAGGAGGGTTTTCTTGAGGATGTCCAGGCTGGGATCACTACCCAACACCTGCAGCCCCACGCCAGCCCCGCCCCCCAGGCAGGCACAAGGGAGGGAAAGGAGGGACGTGCCAGGGGCCGGGCACCCCACCAAGGCCCTTGATTAGCAGCATCACAAGTGTGGGAGGGTGAATCTGGCCAAATCCAGAGGGGTGCAGCTCACCTTCCTTCCGTGCCAACCTGCTTCTGGTTATGCCAGAACCCCACCCCCAGGCCAGCAGGCGGTCTTGACCGCCATAGCACATCTCTTCCTAGCAGGAGTTTGGGGCGTTTTCCTTCTGGGGGGAGGTGCTAATTTGCTTCTAAAGCTGCACTTGTAGTTTGTTTTTTTTTTTTTTTACATTTATTTAGTTTTGAGAGACAGAGACAGAGCATGAACAGGGGAGGGACAGAGAGAGAAAGAGACACAGAATCCAAAGCAGGCTCCAGGCTCTGAGCTAGGGGTCAGCACAGAGCCCGTCGGGGGGCTCGAACCCACAAATCGTGAGATCATGACCTGAGCCGAAGCCGGACGCTTAACCCACTGAGCCACCTGGGCGCCCCTTGTAGTTTTTTTTCCACACATGGCTACAATTTTTCTGTGACTGCCATTTGCCCCAGGCCACCCGTCCCTCGTAGCCACCAGGGAGCCCCGGCTTCACGATAGGGGCAGGTGGAACTCTTTCCCTGGGATGGGCCTGGGTGCTTTTCCGGCCTGGCCAGAGGGTGGGGCACACACCTTGGTTTTCGGTTCCTGGGGGCTTTGTCGAAGTCATTTAGAATACTCTAGAAATGAGTCCCTGCGGCCGCAGACCCGGACTGAGTTCAGCACGTGTAGGGCTTCAGGGATGCGAAGGCGAACAGGATCCCACGAGAGCAGCCGTGGGGACAGGTCACTTAAGGGGGACAGGAGCCTTAGCAGCAGCCCACACGTGGGACACGCCGGCTGAACCCGCCCGCTTTAGGCCTGGCCGCTCTTCTGTCCTAAGGGCGCCTGGGCTCTGCTCTCGCGGGGTTTACCCAGTTCATCAAGAAAATGATCATCTCAAATGGAGTGGACCCAGAAGTTGTTGCCGGGAGTGTCCCTTATCTAACCGTCCCTGGCAGCCAACGCCGTCTGTCTTAACCGCACACCTGGCGAGCCACCGCCTCTCAGAACGCAGGCCCCCAGCACAGAAGGAGAATCTAGACAGAGTTACCTCTCCCTGGGCCCGAACCAGGAGGGTCCGCATCTCTGACGCGTTCCTAGGCGACGCTGGTCCCAGGGGTCCCAGGGCCACACCCGGAGACCCACCCATCTCTGCAAGTCATAGGCTGGGAAGCTTGTACCTGGTCTTGCAACTCAGGAGCCACCTGCCCGCTGTAACGGCTTCTGCGCTGATGGGCGGGGGCGGGCCGTCGTGTCCCGTCCCCACGGGCAAGTCTGGGTGTCCCCATTCCTGTCTGTCTCCTCGGCAGTGCTGGAGCCGGGCGGACAGGTACCTTCATCGCTCTCAGCAACATTCTGGAACGGGTGAAAGCCGAGGGCCTTCTAGACGTATTCCAAGCTGTGAAGAGTTTACGACTGCAGAGGCCGCACATGGTGCAGACCCTGGTAAGAAACCGAGTGGTGAGGGTGTTTCCGGAAGGGCCCAGAATTGTCTCAAGCCGGCTGTGGTGTACGTGTCCTTAAAGGAGCCCCGTGTGTGGAGAGAGAGGAGCTGAGGTTCCCAGGGAAATAGCTCCTGGAACTCTCCCCGGTGATGCTCCACCCATCCCCCTCTCTTCCTTGAGTCTGGCTGGGGACGGCCCCCTGGGCAGGACAGGGGACAGGGCCATGACTTCAGACTGTCAGACCCCTTGGACAGAGGCTCTGAATACACGAGCTTTCTGTGTCACCGTGACGCTTCTGCCAGATTCTAGGCCATTCTCTGAAATTCTGTGATAAAAACACACGCTTCCTGGTTTGCAGAAGACGTACCTCCTCAACAGGTATCCGACCCCAGGAAGCGCAACTTCAAAAACTACTCTCGTGCGTCCGTCCTTTCCCTCAAGTCCTCCTATTTTTAGATGTGCCCTCGTGGCCCGCCCCTTCTCCTCACTCACAGGATCCCCAGGAAGGCACAGAAGGTGACAGGAGGGTCCCTTCACCAGCTTCCCATCACAGGGGCAGCTCAGCCGCTGGGGTCACCTGAGCAGAGCGGGGTTCGCCTCGCACCCCCGGGCTGGGGCAGGGTGCGGTTCTCACGCTGAGGGCCCAGGAGCCTGGCCTGGCGAGTGTCCACAGCCCCGCTCCGCGGCCAGGCGGCTCTCATACCCGCTGGGGGTGGGGGCCACGCAGGCACCGGCACCTCCCCAGCCTCCCAGGTGGTCCTGGGGCGAATGTGGGTTTGAGAGCCACTGTCAGTGAAAGAAACTGGGTGCACCTGCCCACCCCCCACCCTCCTCGCCCCACACACCCTCTTCGGCCATGACTGGGTGGAAACCTGAGGCTCTTCACCCCTCCCTGGAGCCCCGGTCCCACCTGGACCACCCTTGCTAGGGCCCTGGAAGATGCTAGGCGCCTCTTCTAAAGGTTATGCCTGCTGACAGCTGACACCTCCTACGGGCCTTGTGAACTTGAATGACTTTGGGCCTGGAAGATCCAGAGGTAGACCACCCCATGGAGGACGTTCTGGATTAAAATAACAATAATTAATAATAACAGGAATACCTTCAAAAAGAAATTCAATTTTTTCAAAACTTTTTTAGTATTTGTTTTTGAGAGAGAGAGACAGAGTGGAAGTGGGGGAGGGGCAGAGAGAGAGGGAGACACAGAATCGGAAGCAGGCTCCAGGGTCAGAGCTGTCAGCACAGAGCCTGATGCGGGGCTCAAACCCACAGACCTGATCATGACCTGAGCCAAAGCCGGACGCTTAACCAACTAAGCCACCCAGGTTCCCCAAGAAATTCAGTTTTTAATTAGAAGCCATACTTTTTCCATTTCTTTCCTATTTTCGAGTCCACTACTGGCTTCCCCAGGCAGTTTCCCTTTCTTCCCTGATTGGAGCCAGCGTTGATGTTTGTCTGGAGTCGCTTTCAAATACAAGAACTTGGAAAAGTCAAGTCCAAAGCCCTTTGCCCGTAAGATATTTCATGAAGATGAAGTATCGTGAAAGTGCTTACATCTTTAAAGAAAGTCCATATATTTATTACAATTTCCCTCTAAAAATTCACTTTTTTTTCCATCCGGGGGCTGGATGACCACATGGGAATCTTAGCAGCTGGAAGCCGGGACCCCACAGTCCCTTCGTGGCTCCCTCAATGACTGCCCTGTGGTCCCAGGACCAACTTCTGTCCTTATTTTCTTTCTCTGAAAGCCAAGTTCCAACCCATGCTTGCTGGACAGAGATGCCCCAAGGCCCAGGCAGGCTAATATCTGCTGTCTGTCAACCTCAAAGCGTTTAGACATCTGTTCAGTGTCTATTTAGAGAAGAAGCTAAACCCATTGTATTGGGGAGGAAGACAAGAAGGGCTGGGGGGCCACACTCAATGTCTCCTGCGTCCCACTCCCCGCACCCAGAGCCCGGCCCCTGTGCCCCACTCAGCCCGTCGATTACCAGGGTCTGCAAGGAACCGGACTCTTTTCCTTGAGAAGCAGGTTAGCTGCTCTGTTGTTACTCAAACCCCATCCGCCCGGTGATCGCCACGCACACAGTTTTCCAGAATCTCCACCAGTTGCCCGTCGCTCTGTCTTTTACGTCTTCCTGCAGACTGCCCACCATGGGTGGGTGCCACACGGGTCCTGCATGGCTGCCGCTTCGTCAGCCCACCAGCTCGGCTCCAGCCGTACCCCCTCCAGAGCCGAGAGGAGGGCGAGAATCAGATGATGCTCAGGAGTGTTTTAATAAGTCAAATGCCTTAGATAGAAGGCGATGCTCTTTTGAATTCTAAAATTTATATAAAATGATGTCTCTTTTTAGAGTAAATTGAGGCTTAAACATACCCTAGATTTTCATCTTTTTAACTTTCATAGATTACTTCTTTGTTATGTTATGAAGTTTATTTGAAGTTAAATATTTTTTTATTTTTATTTCAAAATCGTTGCTTTTCGGTTTTTTAATGTTTATTTATTAATTGTTGAGAGAGAGCAAGTGAGCACAAGCGGGGGAGGGGCAGAGAGAGAGGGAGACACAGAATCCAAAGCAGGTTGAGGCCGTGAAGTGTCAGCACAGAGCCTGACATGAGGCTCGAACTCAGGAACCGTGAGATCATGACCTGAGCCGAAGTCAGATGCTTAACTGACTGAGCCTCCCAGGTGCCTTGTTTTCCATTTTAAGTATGAAAACTGAAGACCTTTTACTCAGGCTCTCCTAAAAAACGCTAGTTTGAAACTAATCATTGACATTTTTTTATATTAAAAAAAAAAAGTTACTTGGAAATATCTCTGTGCCCAAAAAGTAAATTATATAAACAGACTTTGTTTTTGGCTTATTTTTAAAGGTTTCTCCTAATTAGATTAATGGAATTAAAAAAAAATATTTTAACATATTCTTTTTTTTTTTCAGGAACAGTATGAATTCTGCTACAAAGTGGTACAAGATTTTATTGATATATTTTCTGATTATGCTAATTTCAAATGAAAATTCCTGCCTTAAAATATTTTTTAATTTAATGGTCAGTATATTTTATAAAAATCATGTTAATTTATTTCATAGTTGACAGTAATACTCGTCCTAATTCCTTTGTATATATTTTGTTACACTTTAAAGGTCACCTGCCATAAAGTTATTAAAACTTAAATACCCCTTTTACAAACTGGAATAATGTATTAAGGTCAAGTAATAGCCCATAAAGTACATTTCTGCTAATATCAGTAAATAGATTAATTTTGCATTAGATTCATCATATCATATAATTTCACACACTCAGCACGTCTAAATGTTAAAAATCTTAATATGCAATGTGTGCTTAACCCAGGAGAGTAGACACAGAGCCCGCTGTTAAGCGGTGGAGGACTCAAAAGTCAGTCGAAAATTCCCTTTCCGGACCCTGGATTTTAGAGCCCCACGCAAGGGCGTTTTGTGGGAGGTGACGTGTTCGTGGAGAGACACGTAAGCGGGGAATTCTATGAAGTCCTCAGTCTCCACGCGTGTGGTTTACTGTTACGTGTTAAAGCTCGCAGGCGTCACGGCCTGCGTGCTGATACCCAATGCACGAGCGCAGTTGGTGACTAGAGTGAGCGTTAAACACGCGTTTACTCAAGGCCGGTCCGTGCTGCGTGGGCCGGAAGCGGGGAGATGCCAACGCTGGTGGTGCGGCTCAGCCGTGGCCTTGGGCGCGGCACGCCCGGCTGTCAGGCTGCCTCCCGCGTGGCCGCGTGTTGTCCGTCTGTCTGGGGGTTTGGCTCCGAGGGGCGTCTGAGAACCAAGCCAGCCCATTCCTCACTCTCGCCTCCCGTCCCGCCGCCACTGCCCAGCGGGTCTTGAGCGACCTCGAGCTCGCCGCAGACCGCTTCCTAATCCTCACGTGCAGACAGAGCACACGCGTGGGGAGCCCACCACCAGCGGGTACGCTTTCGACTTTCCGGGAAGCGTTTTGGTATTTAAAAAGAAAAAAAAAAAAGTCTGTACAGGCTAAGATTGTTTGTAAGAAAAGAAATCTTAAAATCTAGATTTATACAGTTTTTTTAAGTCCCACTCCTCAATATTTAAATAAAAGAGAAAGAGAGAGAAATCCTTAATCTAAAGGCTAACTTATTTTTGAATGGAAATACTACTGAGACCTTTGGCACTGGAAAACCACAGTCTCACCGCCAGCCTGGATTGGCTTACGGGGCGACCAAGGGATAGGATGGAGGTAGTAGGGTTTAATGACCGTGATCTTTCTATGCCCGTTAGGGAGCAGATGAGCACAATATATGTATGAAAATAAAGACACCTGTTCTAACATACTAAAGGCACTTAACATGTGCGTTTGGGGTACCTTTTTTTTTTTTTTTTTGCTTTTAAAAAGAAATACAAAGGCCTTATTTGACATTTCCACTGAGAAGTGGTCGCACCCTCCTATTGCACTGTCCATCCTGTGTCACTTCCGGTGTGCACAAGGCGGTCCCGGGGCGCGCTCGGTACTGAGAACGGCCTCACGGGGACCAAGCCTCCGCATCTCCTGGGAGCTCCACTCCAGGGCGGAAGAGGCACCAGCCGGAAAGGCGAGAGCACAGCTTTGTGACCGATGTCACCGCCGCCGCCGCATCCCTGGGCGCACGCACCGCGGGATGCATCCTCCGTCCGAGACAACAGGGATGCATCTGGGTCAGAGAGGAAAGCGGAGGCAGCTTTGCAGGACACACCCGTTGGTCCCATATGTTTTCATTGTTAAAACCCCCCACCCAAAGCCTTTCTCTGGCTGAAGGAGAAGAGAGAGAACCAAGCTTTCGTTTGGCACCAAACCCTAGAAACTGAGCTGGTTACGTTGTGGTGCAAGTGACGTGTGATGTACTTGAGGGGTCAAGGTCAAAGTCAAGGGAACGGATTTGGGTCTAATTTGGGAGCCCTCATTAGACTCTATCAGGCCCTTCAATGGTCTGCCTGACATCTCTTGTGTGGAGACTAAGATCGACCTTATCAGGGGTGCCCTTGGGAAAGTGCCTCGTCTGTGTGTCCTTCTGTCTCCTGTGTCCATTGCAGGCTTCCTGCCACCACTTTGGTCCTTCCAACCCTGGAAACAAAGCGGAAGCTGCTAACCCTTGGACACAGGACCCCCGTCCCCAGTCAAGGGGAGTCCTTGCCTTTCTGGGGGCCTGGAATTACAGCTTCCTGGCCTCTGCCCAGGCCCTCCCCCCAACCCAGGCCAAACTGTCCCTTTGGGCACTTGGGGACAGACACCCTCTCTGTGCAGCCGGGAAAGCTGACCTCCTCTTCCCCCTCAGTCAGAGAAGGCCCATTGTACATAACAGCACCCGCTGAGGCGCTGACAACACCCTTCGTACCTTCACGGTTTTTGTACGTTGCATGCGGCTGCATCCCAATGCCAAATAGCGATTAGGAGCCTACCGTTCTGATCGACGAGCTGTCCGGTCACTGTGTGACTCACTACTGTTTCTCTCCGTGTGACAGACGAAGGAAGAATGCATACCAGTGTTTTCAGAGGTATTTTTATGTGTTTTTAAAAACTTTTTTAAATGAGCCTGACACGTCTGTTTCAGCATTCAAAGACATGCCCATGTTATTTTTAAAATGTATGGTTACTGATACTTTTGTTTAACTAAGTCGTGTTTAATTTATGTGCAATCTTTATAATATATGTCTGTATTCCCTGTTTTCAACGATCATACTTCCTTTTATTACATCTATAATTTGATCTTGCTCTGATTATAATGCCAGTGAATGTTGCTGAATTCTTTGTATATGCAAATTGCAAGATCTAGAACAGTTTGATGCAAGGATAAATCTTGACTTTGACTTCCAGCCTGCGGCTCTTTCTTCCATGAAATCTCTGCGTTGCGTTCCTGTGCCTTACGTCCATTTAGACAGGACATTCATTAGGAGGTGGACATTGATTTATACAGACAATGAATTCAGGACTCCTAAAATCTAGGTCAGTCCTGGCATGGAAAGGGCCCCGACTGTGGGCACAGGGGCCGGCGGGGGTGGGGGTGGGGCGGGGCAGCCGCAGCACCCAGCTGCTCTTCAGAAAGTGTGAGCCCTGTGTGCAACACGTACTAATAGCTCGCCCTCCCGGGAGCCTGGGCTCCTCCTAGAGTCCAGACAGGGATCTGTGCTCCGAGCGCTGTTTCTTGGAGTCCCCAAGGAAGATGACACAGTGCGTAAAGCGTGGAAGCACAAAGTCCGTCTGACGTTGGTTTTCCTCCTCAAATCGGAAACCCTGTTAGGCCTCCCTTTGCACATCCGTATGTCTCTGGTCATCCCCAGGTCTCTGTCTGCACCCCTTCCACCTTCACCTCGTTTCCAGACCCAGACACCAGATTATTTCAGGTCTAATGTGGAATTTAAACATACGCTTGTTATTAGTGCTTGTATTTATTTAATAAATGTTATGAGGCTTGTTGTATTTGTTAAAAAGGATGATTTCATAAGCTTTTATTCTCTCCCCTCCTCCCTCTGAAAAATATCACCTGCTATGAAATGCCATTTGCTCTTACAGGCCATTTAATTATTGGGGGTTCCATATGGGTCTGCCTGTCTGCCCCTTATCAGTTCTAGGTGCAGCAGGACCCTTCCGCTGGGGTAACAGGTACCACAGAAGGGGGATGGGGAGACAGGGGAGCAGGGATGAAAGAAAGGAGGTTTGGAAGAGGCTGGTGGGGGTGAGAATGGGCATCAACCAGCCAACCAGGGACCAAGGGACTCAACCAACCTGGCTGAGCCCACAGCCTCAGAAAAGGAAGGAGTGTCAGGCCTGCCGCAGAGGGAGCACCCCTCACCCCCATCTGATGGAAACATTCAAACCAAACACCATGTGCGCATGACCTCGGACAGACAGGCGGACAGGCAAGCTGACCAACCACCGAGGAAGGCTAGCACCTCCCTAGGACTGAATGGTGTGGGTTAGGGGAGGTACCTTGTAGCGGCGGGAGAATCGACAGTGAGCTACACCGGAACGTTAGCGAGATGACTATGAAAACCTTGCATCTTCCGTGACAAAATGCCACCTGTGCGCCATTGCATTGCCTGTTTGCTCGAATGTCTGTCTTAGCTTCCGGGCGTGTCCGCTCTTGAAACACCTCCCTCTCGGGTCCCGGAGGGCTGCTTGGTGTGCTCCAAACCTCACAAACTCTGGTGGCCATGCCTCCGTGACGGGCATGAACTTACTTCCATTGGCTCACTACGTTCCCGCCTCATTTTTGAGGAAAAGGCTGGCACAGGTGTGCTTCTCTCTGGGCCACAAAGTGAAGCTAAGAGAGCCTCTTGGGAGTGGAGTTCCTGGGGCAAAATAGAGATAGGAACCTGCAAAACGCCACTGCCCCACAATGCCCCGGGCTTTACCTCCCGTGGTGCGGGGCTGGGGAGGGACGTGTCCCTACACGTCACTAACCCTGGATATTAACAAAACCCTTTCATTTGTGCACACCTGAGAGACCAAAGATAAAAAATAAAAACCAGACGTCATTTCCATTTGCATTTCCCTAACTTCTAGTGGGTTGAGCAGCTTTTCACACTTTCAGTACTTGTATTTCATCTGCGAATCACCATTCATATTTTTTATCCATTTTCCAAGTTGTGTCATTTGACTTTTCCCCATTGTATTTCCTCAATCTATTATTGATTCCTCTGTGATTCTTTTTATAGCATCATCCTAACCCCTTGGTATTGACGGTAAAAATACTTCCCTTCAGTACTTGGTAAGAACTTGTCGGTGACGGGAAGTGCCTCTTGTCCGGGAAGCTTTGGGACTCATGGGCTTACAGATTGGGTTGATGAGCCCAAGGCCGTGTCTGCCCCACAGCAGGACCCCCGTGCCTCCTGCATGGCGGAACCCAATAACCGTATCAAATCGAACCTTCGTTCCTGTGACATCATCATGTAGACGCGAGGAGGGACTTCTTGGGAACAAGCCCTGGGCATTTTGTTCCTTTGGAAAGAGGAGCATTCACGAAATCCCGATTTACAGATTGTTGAGTGCTCGGGGCCAGCGAGGCACCCCGTGCGGGTAGCACCAAGAGGGGGAAGACTGGGACCGTGTCCTGGGGAACCTCAGGGGCCTGGGCCCCCTGCCCGGCGCTGGAATCGGGGTCCCCGGGACTGTGGCTGGGCGCTGTTTCCTAGAAGTTGACTCCAGCAGCTTCTAGAAAGCCCAGCAAAACCTAGCATCCCAATCACATGTCTTAAGTCATTTTCGGTGAAGAGGTAGAATCCATGGAGTTGGCATCCAGAGTCTTTCCTCGACAACCTGGGGACCGGGTGAGGTGCGCGGCCTAGAACCCGTCCTGATCTGTGCGTGGGGTTGAGGGAGGCCTTCCCTTCCTTCCTGCCTGGGTTTCCCCGCAGGTGATAAATTCCAGACGCACCCAGACACCTGACTTTCCTCTACCTCCTGACCGGAAACCCCTCCCCACGAGTCTCAGGCACCACTGGCTCCTATCGCCAGGGCCTGCCCACCCATCTCTCCCAGCACCCAGGACCTATTTGGGTGGCCAGATAAAAGCCCAAGCAACATACGCCTTCCTGGGTCAAATCCTTGTCCTGGACCCCACCCCCACCCCCACCTGTGCCCAGACTGATCAGATAAACGGCCAGGGCTTCCTGGACACATGAGGGCCGCCCCACAGAATTAACGTGATGCTTACGGGAGGAAAACCGTCCCGCACGTCAGAGCCGGAGAGATGGAGACAGGCTGGTAAAGCAGGCCCTGACTCCACCCGGGCTGCGGCTCCCGGCTCATGGCTCCGGAGTTTGCTCCCCCTGATCTTTAACAAAAATCCCATGGGTTTTAAAATTTCATTTCACGGACACCTGGCTGGGTACCTCCTCCACCTGGGGTCGCTCCTGACTCAGGGTGGCAGTAAATAGGTGCTCTGCACTTCCTGGAAGGCCAACGCTCAGCCCTGGCCGAAGAGGCCGACGCTCGGTGTTCGAGGTTCCACAGAACCACGTGCCACCAGTTAGCACCGATGACTCCAGAGCCAGAAACGAGGGGCCCAGCCCGGACTGGGGAAGGGGTGACCCAGGCGCCTCTGAGGGAGCCTCCCCAGAGCTGAGCCGGGGATGGGAGGAAATCATCAGTGAGGCAGGAAGGAGGCGGGGAAAGTCCCAGGCAGAGGAAAGTGGTGTGTGTGTGTGTATGAGTGTGTGTACATGCATGTGCAGGAGTACACGGCTGAAGGAGTGTGTGTGTGTGTTGTATGTACATGTACCTGGTTGTAGGAACGCGTGTGTTTATATGACTGTGTATAGTGTTGAGAGTACGTTTGTCTGTGTATGTATGTCCGTGCGAGTGTGTGTGTGTGTGTGTGTGTGTGTGTGCAGGGATACTTGTGAGTAGGAGTATGTGTGCGTGAAGCGTGTTGCCTAAGGAAGTCAAAGCCGGCTGGTAGAAGATTCGAGTAAAGAAAGTCAAAGAGAGGCGTCCCTGGGAGGTGCAGTCGGCTAATGTGTATTTATTTTTGAGAGGGGGGGGTGGGGGGGCGGGGCAGAGAGGGACAGAGACCCTGAGGCAGCCGAAGTCAGACACTTCACTGTGAGCCACCCAGGCGCCCCCAGCGTCTGAGTCTTGATTTCAGCTCAGGTCACGAGATCACAGTTCGCTGGGGTCAAGTCTCACCCTGGGCTCCATGCGGACAGCGAGGAGTGTGCTTGAGTCTCTCTCTCTCCCCCTCTGACCCTTCTCTGCATGTGCTCGCGCTCTCTCTCTCGCCCTCAAATTTAAAAAACGGAAAAGAAAGTCCAAGAGAGATTGGCGGGAAGATCACGCAGAAGCTTGGAGGCAAAAAAAAAAAAAAAAAAAAAGAAAAGAAAAAGTAGTTTCTGTTTTTTGAGAACTTCCTGTCAGATGGAAGTTATTTGAAATCTGAGGCCCAGAGAAGTTGCCAAACCACACAGCAAGTAGGTGTTTACTTCTTACATCCTGTTTTCAAACATGAGGTTGGCCTGGTTGGCTGATATTTGTCTGATGCTTTCCCCCCAAAACCTGCTAAGTGGAAGGTGCCCTGTGGACGCGTCTTATTGAACCCTTGTTGGAAAGAGCTTTTCTTACCCAGCACTTACGGCCCCGTGACATGAGACCCGCCCCCGCAGTGCTCTTGAAACACTGTACACTCTAAGGTGAGGAGATCTGCGGATATGTCGCAGTGAGATTTTGGGTTAGAATTGAACCCTAAAGGGATTTTTAATTAACCCGTATATTCCATTCCCCAGGCATGTGGCTAATTGAAATTTTTCTTCGTGCGAGGTTCATAATTACCACTAAATCCGAAGCGTTGGCAGAACAACTTAATCAGAGGAATCCTAGAATTTTACGTTTTCTTGTATTTTGCTACCTAAACAACACATTTATGACTCGCACCTTCAAATAAAGTGACTTTTCTTAAAACTTAAAAAAAAAAAGCTGCCCTTCCTAAACTACTGTCTTTTCTCCTGCTCCCCAAACCCCATCCCTTCCTGGCCCGGTTCGACCATCACCACTCTGTGGACCCTCCGGAGTCCCCTCTCTGCCCCCCCCCGCCACCGCCCTCCCCATTCTGTCCCGCCTCTGGGCGACCTTAGACACTGGTCAGAATGTTCTTACAGCGGCTGGATGGCAGAGGCAGCTACCACCGACCCAGAGACCCGCCGAGATCCACACACTCGTTCAGCAAACAGTTTTTATTATGTCAACTTGGCTCCATGCCAGACACAGGGACAGAAGGATAGACAGGGACACCGTAGGGGACAGCTCCCCTCTCTCGGGTCCCTTCGTTGCCGCCACACGGCTAGGCCAGTAGGGCAGACGCAGACAGGTGCCTGGAGGGAAGGTGTGCTATGTTCTGACTCAGGGGCACCGGAAGAGGAACGGGACCCATGGGACACAGGTGTCGAGGCCCAGCCGTCCGGGTCTGAGACCCCGGAGGCTCCGGCTCCCATGAACAGCCTGGGGATCACAGCCGCTCCTCAGGAGAGGGGTTGGTGCCGTTTTGTGACCGAGGCAGCGTGCGGGGCACTGAGGCAGCCGCAGGTGCGGTCTGGGGATGCGCGGGCGGCGCAGACCCCGGAGAACGCTGGGAAAAGGTACAAGACAGGACAGAAGCGCGAGAAGCTGGCAGGACTGTCACTGCTCGGAGACGCAGGTAGGGGGAGGGGTGGGGGGGCACCCTGGCAACGGCCCTGAGACTCCGGGGTGGGTGCCTTCTCCGATGAGGCAGTCCCATGTGAGACAAATGCTCCGCAAGCGACAAAGGCGAGCCCCCAGCAGTCCCTAAGTTCCGTGACCCCGCCCACCTTGGGGGGGGGGCCACCAGCCTCCTCCAGGTCACAATGCTATTCCCTCCAGGGCAGGGACACCCAGGAGAGGGCTGGCCCCTGCGGCGGCCAAGAGCCATAGTGAGGGGCCAAATGCGTCCCCCACGGTAAAGAAAGACCGACACACGTCATTAATCTATTCTAACCCCCCCTCCCCCCAGTGTTCCCTGAGTGCTTGCCCGGCGCTGGGGACTCAGGGACAGACGCCCCTGCTTTCACATTCTGACGTGGGACACGGCCCCACATAAAGCATCTGTAGAGCAGTGCGGCCCCTGCTGGCCTAGCGGCTGGCAGGAACGCGGGGGGGGGGGCTTTAGGGCCTCATTTTGCCTAATTAAAAGCAATTTCCCAAACCCCCCACCCGCCCCAACCCAAGTTTTACATATTAGTCACTTTATGACGGATGAACAGTCTCCTGACCGCCACGTGGCCTTTATGAACACGCCATCTGGAGATGGGACATTCTAAAGTTTCTTTCCTCAAACACTCGGATAGCATTATTTACAGAATTCCCTTTTAAATGTACCCAAACATCGTACTGAAACATCACTGAGTGGAATGTAGTACCTCCCCCCTCCCCCAAACTTCGTCGCTAAATATCTTCATTGTCCCGACGGCTTCTGGTCCTTATTTTCTTGATGCTCACGTTGTCGTCATCCTATTGGGAAAGAAAAATAGAACTCCTAAGTAATTGAAAAGAACGATGTTTTGTAACCAGCTCCCCCCCGCAAAAACCCAAATCCAGACTAGGTGTGGCGCACGCCTTGGGTTCTAGGAAATTAACCTTAAGGTTGGAAATGAGTTTTAAGAGGCATCCCGTGAAACT